>SJYQ01001699.1:0-49203 GCA_006410935.1 Redunca redunca
AGTGCAGAATCTGCACTGGCGTTAACTGGCTGGCAACTCAAGTGGAGACACCATGGGCGATTTGAACAATGCCTGTTCTTTCTAGTCTAGTAGTTCTCAACGTTTCTTCTTGACTGTCACTCTGCCAAAGGCCCTTTGAAGCTGCTTTTCTGAGTGCCTCTGCTCTTCTCACTTCACAAAACTGTAATATCATAGCTACACTGGACATGCATTTATGTATTCTATCCATACTTTTGTTTTACATACAAAAAAGAATAGGATTTTTTACCTCTCCCAAGAATCAGTTTTGCACCCTTGACTAAAGAGCCTCAACAATTGACTAAAGCACATCTCATGCTTAAAAACATACAATATATTGTAGTGTAATCAATTGACTGAAGCTTCCCAGGTGGCTCAGTTGGTAAATAATCTGCCTGCAATGCGGGAGAACTGGGTTTGATTCTTGGGTTGGGAAGATCTGCTGGAGAAGGGATAGGGTGCCCACTCCACTATTCTTGGGCTTCTCTGATGGCTCAGCTGGTAGAGAATCTGCCTGCAATGTGAGAGACCTGGGTTCTATCCTTGGATTGGGAATATCCCCTGGAGAAGGCAATAGCTACCCACTCCAGTATTCTGGCCTGGAGAATTCCATGGATTATATAGTCCATGGGGCCACAAGGAGTTGGACATGACTGAGTGACTTTCACTTTCGCCACTTTCCCACAGTGGCACAGTAGTAAAGAATCCACGTGCCAAACAGGAGATGTGGGTTCAACCCCTGACTCAGGAAGATCCCCTAGAGTAGGAAATGGCAACCCACTCCAATAGTCTTGCCTGGAAAATTCCATGAACAGAGGAACCTGGCAGGTTACAATACAGTACATGAGGCTGCAAAGAGTCAGACATGACTTAGCGCATGCACACATACACACACACACATACACACTAAATTGACTATAATAATTCATGGTTGGAGAGATTGAGTCATTTATGTTTTCCTGTTGTACTCTTTTTAATATATATGAGTGATAGTCAGTCATGTCCATCTCTTTGTGACCCCATGGACTGTATCCTGCCAGGCTCTTCTATCCATGGAATTCTCCAGGCAAGAATTCTGGAGTGGGTTGCCATTTC
The DNA here is from genome assembly GCA_006410935.1 of Redunca redunca. Classification (NCBI taxonomy): domain Eukaryota; kingdom Metazoa; phylum Chordata; class Mammalia; order Artiodactyla; family Bovidae; genus Redunca; species Redunca redunca. The sequence continues at coordinate 1,114 of SJYQ01001699.1, forward strand.
CTTCAGGGTATCTTCCCAACCCAGGGATCGAACACAGGTTCCCTGCATTGCAGGCAGATTCTTTACCATCTGAGCCACCAGGGAAGCCTACTATTAAGAGACATTTCTAAGTATAAAGACAGGTCAACTTAAAAAGTCTCGGCAGGTACATGCTTGATTTTATCTTATAATCTATAGGCAATACATTAGAATATGTAATGAATCCATACACCTTTTCCAATATCTAACAGCATTCATTACTCTAAAACTTATATAAAGAAACAAGGTCAGAAAACTTTCTGAAAACACTATAGTTGCTTTTCTGAAGAAATGTAGTCAAATTTTTCATAATAATAAGTTTTCCATTTTGTCAGCTTTTCTTAGGCTATATGTTAATAGTTTGAGATTCAACAAAAAACAAGCAGATTAAGTATTTTTAGCATATGACCTTCTTCTTCATTTCTGTGATCACCTTCCTGATGGGAAGGACTGGTCATCTCACAGCCAACTCTTCTCTCCCTCTGGACTCACATTCACAGATGGAATTGCCCACAAGGGCCAGGGAGGACACAAGAATGAATAGAGAAGGTCAGAAGCAAGAAAGCAACACACTCAGGACAATGACGACTGGCAGCTGACATTGGGCCCTGTGTCAGGAAGACAAGAGGAAGTGCTTGGAACTTGGGAACTGTAAAGTATGATCCATCTAAAGCAGCGGTCCCCAACCATTTTTGGCACTAGGGACCAGCTTCATGCAAGACAATTTTTCCATGGACCAGGGTGGGGGGATGGTTTGGGGATGATTCAAGCACATTATATTTACTGTGCATCTTATTTACATTACAACTACATCAGCTCCACCTAAGATCATCAGGCATTGGATTTTGGAGGTTGGGGACCCCTGATCTAAAGGGGTCAGCTGTTGTTCTACTATTGCATTCTTATTCCCATGGGGGAATAAATGTCCAGTGTTGCCAGATAATTTTATTGTTTTAAAGAGAAGTCAAAAATCTGAAACTTTATGTGCTCATCAAATATTGACCAAAGGGAATGGCTACCCACTCCAGTATTCTGGCCTGGAGAATTCCATGGGCTGTATAGACTACGGGGTCACAAAGAGTCGGACAGGATTGAGTGACTTTCACTTTCAGACAGTAAAGAATTCACCTGCAGTGCAGGAGAACTGGGTTCGATCCCTGGGTTGGGAAGATCCCCTGGAGAAGGGAATGGCAATATTTTTGCCTGAGAAATCCCATGGACAGAGGAGCCTGGCGGGCTACAGTCCATGGTGTTGCAAAGAGTCAGACACAGCGACTAACACTTTCAATACTTTTTAGGCCATCCATCACCATAACTCTCCATCATGTAAAACTGAAACTCTCTACCCATTAAACAATAGCCCCCTATCCCTTCTCATCCCTCGGAGTCCTGGGACTACTGTTCTACTTTCTGTCTGTACAATTCTGACTACTCTAAGTAATTCATATGAATGGAATTGCACAGTGGTAACTGTGTTTTTTTGTGACTGACTTATTTCACTTAGCATAATGTCCTCAAGGTTCATCCACGTCTGCACATATGTCGGAATTCCCTTCCTTTTTATGGCTGGATAATATTCTGTTGAACATCTGTATCACATTTTCGTTTATCTGTGCATCTGTCAATGGACACGGGTTATTTCCACATTTTTATTATTGTTTATTTTTACAGCTATGAACATGGATATACAAATATCTCTTTGATCCCTGCTTTCAATTATTTTGGTAATATAGTCAGAAGTAGAACTGCTGGCTGATATGGTAATTCAATTTTATTTATTTATTTTTGAGGAATGGAATGGCCTTATTGTTTTCCACAGTAGGTATTCCATTTTACATTCCCAACAATAGTGCACAAAGATTCCAATTTACCTATATCTTTGCAAACACTTCCTTTCTTTTTTAAAAAGAGAATTGCACACTTTAAAAAATTTATTTACTTATTTATTTTTGGCTGTGTAACAGTGCATGTGAGATATTCCTTGACCAAGGACTGAACCTGGGCCCCCTGCACTGGCACTGCAGGGTCTTAACCACTGAACCACCAGGGAAGTCTCTGTTATTTTCTTTTTGGATAGCTGCCATCCTAATGGGTGTGGAGTGAATAGCATACTATTTTTTTGATAAGATGCTTAGAAGATCTGATGCAGAGTAAATGCTTTGTCCATATTTGTCCTGCACTAGAATGTGCTGGTTCAGAAGACATAGCATATTACTGTGCCCCTAACACTTCTCATCTCTTTGTATTGTCCTGTGTCAGAGGGGAAGAGAGTATTAATTTAATTTTTTTCTTCGGAATCTATCACTTTTCATCATGTGAAACAGTTATATGTATATAAGTCCCTGCTGCTGCTGCCGCTAAGTCACTTCAGTCGTGTCCGACTCTGTGCGACCCCGTAGGCAGCAGCCCACTAAGCTCCTCTGTCCCTGGGATTCTCCAGGCAAGAATACTGGAGTGGGTTGCCATTTCCTTCTCCAATGCATGAAAGTGAAAAGTGAAAGGGAAGTCACTCAGTCGTGCCCGACTCTTAGCGACCCCATGGACTGCAGCCTACCAGGCTCCTCTGTCCATGGGATTTTCCAGGCAAGAGTACTGGAGTGGACTGCCATTTCCTTCTCCAGGGGATCTTCTGGATCCAAGGATTGAACCCAAGTCTCCCACTTTGCAGGCAGACTCTTTACCATCTAAGCCACCAGGGTATCTCTCCTACTGGTAACATTTTAAAGCAAGGATTATTTTTTTAATGTAACCTCAGGCTTCCCTGGTGGCTCAGATGGTAAAGCATCTGTCTGCGATGCCAGAGACCCAGGTTTGATTGCTGGGTTGGGAAGATCCCCTGTAGAAGGGAATGCAACCCACTCCAGTATTCTTGCCTGGGAAATTCCATGGACAGAGGAGCCTGGTAGGTTACAGTTCGTGGGGTCGCAGAGTCAGATATGACTGACTGACTTCCACGATGCCCTACAGTGTCAAGTACTCAATAAAAATTTGTAATATGAGCGTTTGTGATGCAATTGCTTTATCCACTAGGCCATTCCTTCTGATTTCCCTCCCCAAATTCCAAANAGAAATATTTGTGGGAAGAGGACCCGAAGGACAGGCAACCCTCTCTCTCAGTTTCACTGACGTTATGTTACCTTTGCATTAAGCCAGAACCCTGAGAAATCTGCACTCATAGGTCACCTTGTTCTGCTCCCCTTAAGGATTATTTGTATTGACAAATATTGGGCATGAAAGGGGGGATGGGGTGGGGTGGGATGAACTGGGAGATTGGGATTGACATATATACACTGCTCTGTATAAAATAGATAATTAATAAGAGCACAGGGAACTCTACTCAATGCTCTGTGGTGACCTAAATGGGAAGAAAATTTTAAAAAGAGGGGTATATATTCTACATGTGTGGGGCTTCCCAGGTGGCTCAGTGGGTTAAGAATCCACCTGCAATGCAGGAGATGCAGGCAGATGTGAGTTTGATCCCCAGGTCGGGAGGAGGCATGGAAACACACTCTAGTATTCCTGCCTGGAGAATCCCATGGACAGAGGAGCCTGGCAGACTGTAGTCCACAGGGTCACAAAGAGTTGGACATGACTGAAGCGACTTTGCATGCATGCATAGGCCTATATTGAGGGACACTTTAAGAGACAGCTGTTTAAAATGTATTATTATATCACATAAAGATTTGCAGGCAATCCTGCAAATTCACACAATGCTCTGTTTTTGAGAGCCTATGGGAGAAAATTTACTCAAAACTCAGAACATAGGAAAAGCTCTGTTTTGCCTGGAAAACTTGTTTGCTTTTCCTCATTGACTTTGTAAATGCTTCAATGTATCATCTTTCTCTCTTTCCTTTGACTCCCAGGAGGCTTCTTTTATCCAACAGGTATCTATGAAGTGCCCCTTCTGTGCCAGCTGTGATGGGGAGTGCAAGTAGAGGATTTCTGTCCTCATGAAGCCTACAGCTTAGTGGAGGGGACAGATATTCATTAATCACACAGGTCAGTGTGTAAACTGAAAAGGGCGATGAAGGAAAGGAAGCTTTATAGCATGACATGTGTAACAGGGGGACTGGACTTAATTTGAAGAAGTGCCCTTTGGACCTGTGGATGAGTAGGAATGACCTGAGGTGCAGGGGTGGGGTTGGAGGGGTGGGGCACCGGCATTCCTGACCAGAAGGGAACAGCATCGTGCATCCTGGCAACTGGAAGATAAATTCCAGGAGGGCTGAAGGGTAGATGCAGGTGGGGAAGGGATGAGGCCAGGCTTGAGAGGACACCGAGGTTTGGGCGGTCTTTCACGTGTGCATGTGTGACCAGTCGTGTTAGTCGGGTCCGACTCTTTGTGACCCTCTGGACTGCAACCCTCCAGGCCCTTCTGTCCATGGGATTCTCCAGGCAAGAATACCGGAGTGGGTTCCCATGCTTTCCTCCAGGGAGATCTTCCTGACCACACTGGGATCGAACCAGTGTATCCTGCCTCTCCTGTACTGCAGGTGGACTCCACCCTGGGCTTACCCAGGCTTTTGTTTCACCCTCTATCTCGTGTTTGTGTCCTCTTTTCACAACAAAAATGTTTTCATTTTTTGTGGAACAAGATGGGGGATAAATTAAAAGTCATTATTCCCGTACTTGCATTGCATTACCAACTGCCTCCATCAGACATTACGTGAAAAACAATCTCACACACATATCACAACTCCATCAAGGCTCACTCGTGTACATGGGGTTTCACTGACAGACACAGGTGTTCAGGCCCCTCTGAGTGAACCCATGGGCTTGAGAACAGATCGGCTTTGCTCTGATGGTATCCCGAGTGATTCTTCCTTTGCAGCACATCAGGATCAAGAATTAGAGAGTTCTTCCTAGAATACAGGTTTATATACAATTTAGAAACAATAGCCCTGCCTTCTGGTTTTGTTAAGTATTACCGTCCACGGCCTCTTAAAAACACACAGGAACAAACAGGCCAAGTGAATAAGGAAGCGGTATTCTATAGTTGCTTTTTGATTATAAGCCTTCACTCTGCCAGCTGGGCTGAGGATTAGAAAAGCATTGGTGAAAGATTCTTAGAGGAAACCTCTGTGGCTTGGTGTTCTTGAATTGGTCTGTCACTCCTGTTCTCGGCATTGAGTTGAAACAAGACTTTCATGGGAACAAAACAAAACACGTGTCAATGTTGCTACCTTTCTGAACAGGTGTGCGTGTGTGTGTGTGTGTGTGTGTGTGTGTGTGTGTGTGTGCATGTGTGTGTTAGGTCCCTTCAGTCATGTCCAACTCTATGCAACCCTATGGACTATAGCCTACCAGGCTCCTCTGTCCGTGGGATTCTCCAGGCAAGAATACTGGAGCGGGTTGCCTTGCTCTCCTCCAGGGTCTCTTCCTGACCCAGAGATTGAATCGCTGTCTCTTATGTCTCCTGCATTGGCAGGTGGGTTCTTTACTGCAAGAGCTACCTGGGAAGCCCTTTCTGAGCCCTCACTTATTGTTATAAAACATACTTCATTTAAGTGAGGGGGAAACAAAGGAGAAAAGAGGAAAAGGAATTGGAGAGACCAGTTGAGAGTGGTTAGAAATGGAGTAACTCGCTCATTCTGTTTTAATGAGACCGGTCTCCTTCCTGAGCTTCTAAACACACCGGACACAGTGATGCCACAGGACTTTGGCACTGGCTGCTACCTCTGCCTGGAATGCTCTTCCTGTCTATGACCAAGTGTCTGACTTGTTCACCTCCTTCTAGTTGCTTTTATTTTCAATGGGAGGACAATTGCTTTGCACTGTGGTATTGGTTTCTGCTGTACAATGTGAATCAGCAGCCATACTCCCTCTTGAGGCTCCTTCCCACCTGTCCCACCTCTCTAGGTTGTCACGGAGCACTGAGCTGAGCTCCCTGTGCTATATAGCAGCTTCCCACTAGTTACCTATTTTATGCATGGTAATGTAAATATGCCAATGCTATTCTCTCAATTGTCACAACTTCTCCTTCCCCCACTGTGTCTGCAAATCTGTCCTCTACATCCGCATCTCTATTCCTGCCCTGCAAATAGATTCATCACTACTGTTTTTTAGATTCCATACTGTGCTGTGATTAGTCGCTCAGTAGTGTCTGACTCTGCAACCCCATGGACTATAGCCCACCAGGCTTCTCTGTCCATGGGGATGCTCCAGGCAAGAACACTGGAGTGGGTTGCCTTGCCCTCCTCCAGGGGATCTTCCCAACCTAGGGATCGAACACAAGTCTCCCACATTGCAGGTGGATTCTTTACCATCTGAATCACCAGGGAAGCCCAAGAATATGGGAGTGGGTAGCCTATCCCTTCTTCAGGGGATCGTCCAGACCCAGGAAACAAACTGGGGCCTCCTGCCTTGCTGGCAGATTCTTTACCAGCTGAGCTACCAGGGAAGCCCTTAGATTCCATATATATGTGTTAAAATATTAATACGATATTTGTTTTTCTCTTTCTGACTTAGTTCACTCTGTATAACAGACTATAGATTCATTCATCTCACTAGAACTGACTCAAATTCATTCCTTTTTATGGCTGAGTAATCCTTCTAGTGTTTGACAGAATGTTACCTTCTCAATGAGTCTCACCTTGATCATCTCATTTTAAATTGATGGTCTTCTTGAACTCTTTGTTCCTTTCACCCTATTTCAGAGGTCAACAAACTATGACCCCCTGTTTTTGTAAATAAAGTTTTATTGTAACTCAATCGGATTCATTTTTTAATGTCTTGACTATGGCTGATTTTGCCCTACAATGGCAGAGGGAGAAACAGTGTGGCCTGAAAAGTACATGATAAGTCTTTAATAGCTGTTGAATGAATGAGTGAGTATAAAGTGTTCCACAAGGATTAGACAGTTAGTTACGATTATCATTATTACTTTCATGCATCTACAACTTTTCAAAAGGAGAGGATATCCATTACACCAGCATATATTCTCAACCTAACATGTAGAAAGTTGTGATCATCACAACTTCCTCACATGCTGCAGGAAGCATGCTCTTATAGGTTTGCCTCTGACCCTTATATACCTGCTTACCTCTGCTAGAACACCTACACAATCTCAAAATAAACACCAGAGGAAAAGTCTTTTATATAAAAGTAAACATCTTTTGCAGCTCAAAGATGTTTGGGTTTTGTTGGGGAAGTACTATTTTCATGTTCAGACAGAGGAATGTCTATTTTTACACTACAGCCAGACGAGACTTAACCATTGAGCCAAATGGGTAGGTGTGTTTTCAAACTATGTCTTTATTTCACTAAAAAGAAGAAGGAAAGGGGTAAGCTCACCTTTTGACCAAGGAAAGAAAATATTCTGCCTTCCGGTTCCTTCAGCAATTGATACATTTTTTTACATGAATTACGTTTCTTGATCACATCAGCAAACACCAATTTATATAAAATAGTGTCTTTTCTATGCAAAATACCCACGTGGTCACCACAAAGGCATTAACTGGATCCCATCTAAGCAGAATTATGAAATTTCTTTTTTATTTCTGTTGACCTTTTAATCAGTTATAGTTTTCAAAATTACATACATATCATCAGACTCCTTTTTGCTTTTGACTGTCCTTTGACAGTGAGCATGAGCTAAGAATTATGTATAGTACCATAGGGTCACTCTGACAACTAGTCAATCCTAAAGGAAATCAACTCTGAATATTCATTGGAAGGACTGATGCTGAAACTGAAGCTCCAATACTTTGGCCACTTGATGCGAAGAGCTGACTCATTGGAAAAGACCCTGATGCTGGGAAAGAGCGAAGGCAAAAGGAGAAGAGGGCAACAGAGGATGAGATTGTTGGATGGCGTCACTAACTCATGGACATGAATCTGAGCAAACTCTGGGAGATAGTGAAGGACAGAGGAGCCTGGCATGTTACAGTCCATAGAATCCCAAAGAGTTGGACATGACTTGTAACTGAACAACAATAACAATAGCAACTAGTCTCCATTGGAGGGATTTTTCATTTAGCAAAGTCTGGAGACATTTTTCATTTTCATGACTGGGAAGGCACTGCTAGAAATCTTAGTGCAACTTTGCATCAGCCAGGGATATTATTAAACATTCTACAATACCAAAGATAGGATCCCTTTACCCCCAACATCCCAATAAAGGATTTTCCTGTCCAAAATGTTTGTTGTACTGAGGTTGTAAAACCCTGCCCTATAACATGGTTAGCATTTTGCTTTTTCCTTTCCAAGCCATTTGCTTTCTTGTTGCTTTGGTGATGTCATCATGTGCAACTTAGGTTAATAACAGGTGCACATCTCTTCCTTCCCTGGGAGGAGATAATGACCATAAAACACTGTAAACCATTCAAACACTAAAAATCCCTAACAATGAGAGTTATTACTCTTTATTAAGAGAGAGAGAATTACATGTCTCCAGATTTTGTAGCTCTATTGCTTCAGGACTTTAAAAAAAAGTTTAAATAATTTAGAGACACTTAAAACCTCTATGTCTGCTGTCCCTTTGTGGGGTCACAGAGAGAAGGTCACAGGACAAGGAATGCAGAAATCCATGGAAGAAACCCACAACTAGAGTGTTTGCTTTTCTCGGACTCTCCGTGGCTGCTCTGTCCCAGCATTTTCCTTCCTCTCTGTCCTCATTCCCGGCCCCTTTCTTTCCCTGAAGGACAGCTTTCTTCCAACCTCTCATCCCTTCTCCCTTAATTCAGTGGTTATTTCATCAGCTATCTTCTGTTACTCAAGCGTTCCCTTGAGGTCTCAGCCTTCACTCAAGAAGCTTGCCGGCACCTTTTCCTGAACAAATATAGTGTCTTTACAAAACAAATTTAGACAAACTCTTCTTTGTCTTAATGTAAATATTTCCCCTTGAATGTATATTAATTTGATCCCATCTCATCCTTCCTATTCAAGTGATGGGTAAATAGCAAATTGCACAAAAAATGAAAAGCAGAGAAAAGAATCTCTTCACCTAAATATTAACTTGGGGCTGAAAAGAGAAGTTTGTGGCTTTAAACCTGGTGGCTCAGACAGTAAAGAATCTGCCTGCAATGTAAGAATCCTGGGTTCAATCCGTGGGTCAGGAAGATCCCCTGGAGAAGCAGTCCACTCCAGTATTCTTGCCTGGAGAATCCCATGGACAGAGGAGCCTGGCAGGCTACAGTCCATGAGGTTGCAAGGAGTCAGACACCACTGAGTGACTAACACTTTCAGTTTCTAATGTCTACGAAATCTAAATTGTCAAGTTTCTGTTTGAAGAAATCATGTTTGCTTGTTAATCCTTTTTATTTTCTTTCTTTTAATTAAAAAAAAAAAGTGTTTTTTTTTTTTTTAAGTTTTGGCTGGGCCTTCACAGCAGTGCACAGGATTCTCTAGTTGTGGCATGCAGACAACCCAACCACGGTTTGAACCTGTGTCCCCTGCATTGAAAGGTGAATTCTTAATCATTGGACCAACAAGGAAGTCCTTGTTTGTTTGCTAATTTTCTAGAGGTCTTAGGTTCGTTGGGACATAGAACGAGCATGGTAACAGCGGCTTCTACATGAATGGAGATCCCAATTGGTAAACTTGAAGGGTTGGAACCTTCTAGCTTCAACATACGGAGAAGGCAATGGCACCCCACGCAATCCCTGGGTCAGGAAGATCCCCTGGAGAAGCGGTCCACTCCAGTACTCTTGCCTGGAAAATCCCATGGATGGAGGAGCCTGGTGGGCTGCAGTCCATGGGGTTGCTAAGAGTCGGACACGACTGAGCGACTTCACTTTCACTTTTCACTTTCATGCCTTGGAGAAGGAAATGGCAACCCACTCCAGTGTTTTTGCCTGGAGAATCCCAGGGATAGGGGAGCCTGGCGGGCTGCCGTCTATGGGGTCGCACAGAGTCAGACACGACTGAAGCGACTTAGCAGCAGCAGCAGCAGCAGCTTCAACATATAGAACATCTTCTCAAAGAGTTATGCAGACTAAAACAATATATTTTAAGATTGACTTATGTGCCTTATGTACCAGGCTTCCCTGGTAGCTCAGACGATAAAGAATCTGCCTGCAAGGCAGGAGACCACGGTTTGATCCCTCAGTTGGGAAGATCTCCTGGAGAAGGGAATGGCTAGCCACTTCAGTATTCTTGCCTAGAGAGTTCCATGGACTGAGGGGCCTGGCGGGCTATAGTCCATGGGGTCCGAAAGAGTCAGACACGACTGAATGACTAACTCTTACACTTATGTGCCTTTCTAGTTAAGTTGCCTAAAAGTTTTTAAGGGAAGGTTAGTGACTAGCATCCAGTACAAGGCTCTTTCCTAGCAAAGTGGAAACACTTTGGATGTGGAAAATTGGGGTGGTAATGTCATTGGCCCTCCCACTCTGTTATTTTTTAGGTTTTTATATGTTTCCTTGAAAAAGGATATATGGATTGGAGAGTTGAACCGTAAAGAAAGCTGAGTGTCAAAGAATTGATGCTTTTGAACTGTGGTGTTGGAGAAGACTCTTGAGAGTCCCTTGGACAGCAAGGAGATCAAATCAGTCCATCCTAAAGGAAATGATTCTGAATATTCATTGGAAGGACTGACGCTGAAGCTCCAATACTTTGGCCACCTGATGTGAAGAACTGACTCATTGGAAAAGACCCCAGTGATGGGAGATTGAAGACAGAAGGATAAAGGGATGACAGAGGATGAGATGGTTGGATAGCATCACCAATTCAATGGACATGAGTTTGAACTCACAGGGAGTTGTGATGGACAGGGAAGCCTGGTCAGCGGCAGTCCATGGGGTTGCAAGGAGTTGCACATGACTGAGTGACTGAAGTAAACTTGAAAAAGGAGAAATCTTCTGTCTAGATCAATTAAATTCAAGAGGAAATGGGATTTGCTTTCTATTTGCATTCATTTCACATCCAAATTTCTGGTGTTGGTCTGCAAGGTCCAGAGGCTATGATGAGCATGGTCTCATCGACCTCATCTAGGGCTCCTCTCGCCTCACTGGCTCACTCTGCTTTGGAATGCAGGCCTCCTCACTGCTCTTTAAACCCTTCAGACACTCTGACCTAGGGCCTTTGTACTGGCTCTTTCTCAAGCCTGGAATGTTCTTTTCTTGCTTATCCACTTGGCTCATTCTCTGACAACCTCAAGCCCTTGCTGCAGTTTCTCCTCCAGGAGACCTCTTCTGAATGCATTATTTAATATCAAAAACCACACCTTTAATTTCACCTCTCAGCTGTCTTGATCCTTCTCTCCTCTCTTGCTTAACACCTGTCCATTTTTACACAACAGTTACGATCTTTTAACAAGCTAAATAATCATTCTTTTTTTTGGCTGTGCGACGTGGCATGTGGGATCTTGGTTCCCCAACCACGATTGAACACATGCCCTCTGCAGAAGTACGGTGGCATCTTAACCAGTGGACCGCCAGGGAAGTCCAGTAATTTATTTATTTATGATGCAATGTGTTTGTTTTCTGTCTGCCTCTGCTGGAAAGTAAATTTCTCAAGGGCTGAGGTTTTTATTCTGCTCACTAGTGGGTCTCAAGAGCCTAGATCTGTGCCCAGCTCACAGTGGCCATGTCTCATATTTGATGAATAAAAGAGTGAGTTGGTTAAAACATAGCTAGGGACAGAGTTGTAGTTAGGGCAGGGGCTTCATGAGGAACTTCTGAGTGTCAGAAGGGCAGCTCAAAGACACTCTGAAAACAAGGACAGAAGGAAGACAGAGATGGAGCAGAGCGGTGACATATATTGCACTGCGAGAATTTTCCAAGGGTTGATTTTGATGGGTATCTGAGATGCAGAAAAATGCTTGGATATTTTTGCAAGAAATTGCAATGGTGTGGCTGAAAAATTTCCTGTCACTCACTGAATCTCTCATACCTTCCACTTCTCTACACCCAATCTTCTTGCTCATACCTGCAGCAGGCCATCTGGTTTTATTTTTATCATCAGACAAAGATGACAAACTCAAGATATCCCTGGCTATGACCTCAAATATCTCTCAGGGCCACAGTGAGACAAAACAACTTCTTCTTTACCAGACACAAGACAAAGATGACTCATCAGACAAAACAAATCTAGTGTCACAGACCCACCTGTTCACTCTTGGGAAGCTGTTTGAACTTCACGTCCCAGGGTGTGCTGGCTGAATTAGAAGGCAGGAGGGAAAGATTATTAGAAGATAACAAGGTTACATTAGTTTATGTGTTCTTCCACAGGACAGGGGTGCTCCTAGGGAGCATAGCTCTGAGCCTGAGCTCCGGATTAGTCTGGAGGACGGGAATTAGACTGCCAGGGTTTATATATCGGATCCATTGTTACTGGCGCCATGAGGCATGTGGGGTCTTAGTTCTCCAACCAGGGTTCAAACCGCTGTCTCTGCTTTGGAAGCACAGAGTCACAACCCCTGGACCACCGAAGAAGTCCTTTGGCTCCGTTATTTGGGAGTTGTGTGACTTAGGAAAGTTATTAACCTTTTAAATCTCAGCTTTGCCACTGAGGATAGAATGAGCTAATAAATATGCAAAGTATCTGCCATGGTGCCTTAATAAAGGGTAGCTCTTAGGTACGTATAATGTAGGCAGCCATTAAATTAAAATTCTGGCCTTTTTGCTTACTTGCTATGCAACTTGGGACAAGATGCTTCACCTTACTTTGCTTCTGCTTCATTGTCAAGAGGCAAATTACTGCAAAGGACTCTTATAAGGATCCAACAAAATGCCATAGACAAATAAGTTAGGGAAAACCTGACATAGAACAAGTGTGCAATAAAAGACATCTCTAATTTGATACTACAATTACTACTATAACTATTATTGCAACGACTGCATCTACTGCTGTTTTATTACTAGGCAATGTGACAAATTTGGAGGAAAAAAAAACCCATAAACTTTACTCTTAAACAGTCTTCTGCTTGTAGTTTTAAAAAAACTTTCTTCCTCTTTCCTATCCATATATATACTTTTGTTTATCAATGAAGTGCAATCACTTACCAACAGAAATTAGTGAATGTTAGCAAGACATCAGAGGAAGAGGATGCACTTCATATTCTTGACTCTAGAATCAGTCTTGAAATTCCTTGGGTTGTCATTTGAATAGCATCTTTGAGGGCAGAAGTTCCTGTTTTCCAGGTCATTTCCTTTGGACTTGGACTTGGTGACATACTGAAAATAATGAAAAGGATGGGGAGCTGGTTATGATTGAGGAATCACTAGTCATTGCAAGGGAGATGATGAGTTGTCTACAAATATCTATTCTGCCCCTTTTTCTTTAATATTAAAACTCCTGAGTCATAGCTGGAGACCCTGCTTTTCAGCTGGAGACTCTATTTCCCAAATTCACCTGCAGCTAGCTATGCCCTTATGACTAAGTTCTTGACAATAGAATGGCAGCAGAAGTGATTGTGTGCTAGTTCCAGGTCAAACCCCTTAAAGAAATGGCTGTTGCACACTCTGGGCTTCCTTGCTGGCTGAGCCGGTAAAGAATGTGCCTGGATGTGATGTAGCAGCCGAACAACAAGAAAGCAAGGAGAGGAGAAAATGCTTTAATTAGAGTAGTTCCACGTTTATTTGTTTATACCTCTGGGAAGATTCCTTATAGAGAGTTTCTGGGATAAAGTTCGAAAACCACTTCTGAAAGTTTACAGAAGTTTCTTGAGACACTAAAAATCAAATCATGTACAATAATTTAGTTTTTAATAAAATAAGTAGGTATGCTTTATTTAAATTTTTTTTTCTTTTTTGGACACCTAGACCAGGGATCTATCCTATGCCCCCGGCAGTGGAAGCTCAGAGTCCTAACCACTAGATGGCTAAGGAATTCCCAGTAGCTGTGCTTTAGACGGCAGTTTGAATTATTATTTATGGTAACGAATGGTTACAACTTCCAAGGGAAGTGATTACAAATAGCCTCATATTTTAGACATGGCATCAGAATTTGTATGTTATGAAATTACAGATGCTGATGGCAACCATAACTAGTATCCTGCTTGTTGCATTGCAGGGAAATAAAACCGCTGGTGGATTCTTCCTTGAAGTTGTTTAAAAGCAGCCAATAGCTGGTAGAGCAGTGATTTTTAAATCTGAGATCCAGTTATGCAAGACAAAGCAGCTGCAAGACGACTGAGCTTAACCTCGCACAGGATTTGTTGCCCATACAAACGGCAGTCTCTAAACATTCCAGACGTCTTAGTACACTTCCACGAAATGTCGCCCCCACTCACATGTTCTGGACAGCAGGGCAGTCTGAGGTGGTTGTCAACTGCCACGTGTAGAAATATTTCTTAAAGCATCTGTGGGGGGATCACTTTATTGATAGGATCTGACCAGGTGCGGTTTGGACCCTGCACCCCCCCCGACCCACACGTCTACCCGGAGCCCAATACGTCTTTGCTTCTGGTGACCGAGGCCTGATTACTGCTGTGGTGCTTAGACGGGGCCTCTGAGTAATTACAGAGTTGGCCTGTGGTTGTCTTCCAGGAAATGGCAAGTACCACTTGCCTGGCTGTGTCCTGGCAGACTCCTCTTGGGGACAACAGGAAACCCAAGCCATGTAAGGACATCCTGCAGCAGCAGCTGCTTCTCCATGGACAGCCGGAAGTCAGACGACTGTGTGTCTTTCACCACTCTACTTCCCCTTCCTGTATCCATCAGAGGCTTATCAGGAAGAAAGCTGTGCATATACAGTGATCTTCCAAAAGGACCTATGTGAACTTTCATGCCAGAATTTGGGTACTTGCTTTTGACCTTCCTCTACATACAATGACCCCGAGGATGTTTTTGCAGCTAACTTTTTGAGCACTGTTGCCTTAGGGCCAAGTCTCCCGGGAAGGTTCTTTTTCTCTGTTTTCATCATTTATTTGAGAGAACAGGAGCTTTATTAATTTGTGGCCCCAAATGGCTTTAAAATACTAAGTCAGTTCCCAAAATTCAACTTAACCAGCTGAAGAAATTCAATGCTCTGAGCATTGAATGTAGACTCTTTGTAACCCCATGGTCTATATAGTCCATGGAATTCTCCAGGCCAGAATATTGGGGTAGGTAGCCTTTTTCTTCTCCAGGGGATCTTCCCAACCCAGGGATCGAACCCAGGTCTCCCACATTGCAGGCGGATTCTTTAACAGCTGAGCCACAAGGGACGCCCATTAAATGTAGATAGGTAAGGTGAAATTGGAGCAGGAGAAGAGGAAGACTGTTGTTTGATGGGGGGTTAGCCACTCAGACCGGCTCTTCTCAGGTGTCCTCACTGTCTATTGCTCTTGGCTGCTTGGCCCACTCTCCTGCCACAAGAGGAATTTAATACAGCGCTGTCATGTGAACAGAGGCCATAGTAGGAACAGCCTTGGAACCCTGGAGTACTGTGTGGCTCTTAAAAATAATAAATTAGATCAAATCCAAATGATCTCTAGCATTTCCACAATTTATTTATTTATTTTTTTGTGAGCCATTTATAAAGTCTTTATTGAATTTATTACAATGCTCTTTCTGTTTTATGTTTTGGGTTTTTTTGGCAATGAGACACGTGGGATCTTATTTCCCCATGTGGGTGTATGCTAAATTGCTTCAGGTCTAGTCCAACTCTTTTCGACCCTATGGACCGTAACCTGCCAGGCTCCTCTGTCCATGGGATTCTCCAGGCAAGAATACTAGAATGAGTAGCCATTCCCTTCTCCAGGGGATCTTCCAGACCCAGGGACTTAACCTGTGTCTCTTACATCTCCTGCAATGGCAGATGGGTTCTTTACCACTAGTGCCACCTGGGAAGCTCTTAACTCCCCAGACGGGGATCAAACCTGCACTCCCTGCATTGGAACGTGAAGTCTTAACCACTTGACCACAAGGGAAGTCCCGCCACAATTTATTGAGTGAGATAAGTGAAAGTGTTAGTTGCTCTTTGAGACCCTACGGACTGTAATCCGCCAAGCTCCTCTGTCCATGGAATTCTCCAGGCAAGAAAACTGGAGTGGGTAGCCATTCCCTTCTGCAGGGGATCTTCTCAACCCAGGGCCTGAACCCAGGTCTCCTGCATTGTAAGCAAGACGCTAAATGGAGCCTTAGTGTTGGTTTCTCTTGCTTGCAGTTTGTACATTTGGCAAGGGCAGTGGCTATGTCAGTCTTAGTGAGTAGGACTATACACTGGGCACATGCCTAGCCTTTCTCCCTGACATAAAGCCACTCCATCCACTTGCCCATAGTGCTGGCAGTAGGTGTGATGGCAGAGAATGACAGTTGTTGCGATTGGCCAGGAAATGGCTGAGCATTTTGTCTGCTTGGTTGTTTGAAGCTTCTATGTTGGTGCTGTTGGGTGGGTGTTATGAAGCTCTTCATACTTCACGGTTGTTCTCTTATGTCCAGCGAAATATCTGTTTCCTGGATTTTCTTTTTCCCTGATAGTCTAATGTTTCTGAGGCCTTGTAGTGAATTTAACAGATTATCTCAAAAATTCATGTTTACCTAGAACCTCAGAATGTGATCTTATTCGAAAATAGTATCTTTGTAGATGTATCTAGTTAAAAATCTTGAGATGACATCAGGGTGGGCCCTAAGGCCAATGACTGGTGCTCTTATAAGGAGAGGACACTCAGAGATACATAGAGAAGATGATGTCATAATAAAGGCAGAAATTGGAGTGATGAGTCTGAAGCCAAAGAATGCCAGAGATTCCTGGCAGTTACCAGAAGCCAGGAGAGAGGCGTGGGATGGTTTCTTCTTCAGAGCCTCCAAAGGAACCTACCCTGATGATACCTTGATTTCAGACTTCTGGCCACCTTAAGTATGAAGAAATATGTCTAAAACAAGCCACCGAATTTTTGGCAATTTGTATGGCAACTCCAGGAAACTGACACGGTCCCTGACTAGTGGGCCAAGCATTTGCCACTGACCATGTGTCCCGTATATTCTAACCTTCACTGCTTCTTTCTTCACCGAAAGTGGATATTCAGGTCTACAGTCTGAAGGGGATTCCCCTTATTATTATCTTTTAAGGCTACTCCTTGAATATTTATAGGAGCAGATTTCTCTCATAAAAATAAATTCCACATATTAAACTGAAAATTTCTGTGTAATGAAAGGTATCTTTAAGAAAGTGAAAAAGAAAAATAGAAGCAAAATAATTGCAACACCTTGGCAAAGAATTGGTAGTAAAAATATGTAAGGGAGGGCTTCCCTGGTGGCTCAGCAGTAAGGAATCTGCCTGCAGTGAAGGCGACTCAGCTTCAGTCCCTGGGTTGGGAAGATTCCCTGGAGGAGGAAATGGCCATCCACTCCAGCATTCTTGCCTGGAAAATCCCATAGACAAAGGAGCCTGGTGCGCTACAGTCCCTGGGGTAGCAAAGAGCTGGACACAACTTAGGACTGAGCATGCACGCATATGAAAGAGACATCCACAACCTAAAAAGAAGACTGCAATGAGATACAATTTTAAACCCAATCCGTTAGTAAATTGAAGACATCTAATATCATTTAATATTGGAGAGAATGTGCCTGAATAGCCTTATACTTCTTCCCTGGTGGCTCAGAGGTTAAAGAGTCTGCCTGGAATGCAGGATACCTGGGTTCGATCCCAGTGTTGGGAAGATCCTCTGGAGAAGAAAATGGCAACCCACTCCAGTACTCTTGCCTGGAGAATCCCATGGAGGGAGGAGCCTGGTGGCCTTCAGTCCATGGGGTCGCAAAGAGTCAGACACGACTGAGCGACTTCACTTCACTTCTTCACTTTGCTAGTTGGTAGTGTAAATTTGTTCAGCTACTTTGGAAAATCACATGGCATTATCTTTTAAAGTTGGAGATTCGTATAACCAATGATGAATAACTTTACTCTCGGATATATACCCCAAAGAAATTCTTGTACATATATTAGATGACATACTCACAAGAGTGTTCACAGAGGCATTCTATTTGAAATAGCAAAAACTAAGGAAAATCCCTATACCCAGTGATAGGAGAACTGATAATTAGTGGTATGTTCAGACAGTGAAATATTTCACTCCAAAAAAAAGTGAATGAAAATGTATCCTAAGAATATAATTTGAGTAAAAAGTAAACCACTAAAGATTAGATATAACCATAATAACTTGTCTTTTTTTTAAAAAAAAAAAAGTTATGACTAAAACTACCCAAAGTTCTTTTAAGAAATATTTGTGTTGTGGTGAAACTGTCCTTGTAAAAGGCTAGGGGAATAATAGAATTTGCCAGATGGTGACCTGCAGTGCAGAGAGGCGGTCAGAGGGTACAGGAAAGGAAGGAGAAGTGAAGTATCTGTTAGAAATGATGGATGTTCATGTTAGTAGTATTAATACATACATGTGCTTAGTTGCTCAGTTGTGTCTGAGTCTTTGTGACCCCATGGGCTATAGCTTGCCAGGCTCCTCTGTCCATGGGGATTCTCCAGGCAAGAATACTGGAGTGCGTTGCATGCCCTCCTCCAGGGTATCTTCCCAACCCAGGGATCAAACACAGATCTCCCACATTGCAGGTGAATTCTTTACCATCTGAGCCACCAAGGAAGCCCAAGAATACTGGAATGCGTAGACTATCCCTTCTCCAGGGGATTTTCCCGACCCAGGAATTGAATCTGGGACTCCTGCATTGCAGGCAGATTCTTCACCAGCTGAGCTACTAGGGAAGCCCATTAATACATATACAGGTATTTATTGTTTGACAAGCAAACATGTAAGTAAGTTAAAAAAAAAAGGCCATGCCTGGTCCAAGGTCATGTCCTGTGTCATGGATCAAGGATCATGATTTAACAAGTTTTAGGCACCTGGAGACACAACAATTGCACTTTTGAGTGTGCAGAAATGTTCCTGGTTGATCAGTATCGGGGCAACAAGAGCCTGGGACCTGGGACAAGATGGAATCTGAAAGAGAAGGGGAAAGAAGTTTCAAGAAAGTCGAAAACAAGAGAAAGTCTTGTGAGAAATTCCCAGTGGGGGATGGCCCAGGAGCTTGGAAAATAGAGATGTTAAGAGGTCCCTTTTAAGTGGTTTCCTGTTCTGAGCTCTGGTGTAAATAACTTCCATTAGCTCAAGTCCACAATAAAAATCTGCTACATAGACACGGTACATAACAACAGTAAAAGTCCTCATTTAATCACTTATTTATTACACACATGTTTATTGAGCTCCTACTGCCTAGCATACAGCATAGGGATATAGCAGCAAACAGATCAAGTCTTTGTCTTCATGAAGCCACTGTATATAATTTTTAAGCTGATGATAAATTCTAGGATAAATATGAAGTAAAGAAGAGGGAGGGCTGGATATGGGGTGATTTTAAAAAAATTTGGCTGCATTAGGTCTTATTTACTGCGTGTGGGATCTTTGTTGAGGCATGCAGAATTAAATTTTGAAGGTCTCCTAAGCTCATGATAATTAGCTCATGAATGCTGGAAGAAAAGATGATTCACTGCTGTCCAAACCAAAGGGCAGCAGGTTCTTAGTGAAAACAGTCCGGGTGAGTTGATGACTAAGTCTAAATGCCACATAGAATATGTCCTTTTATTTTTAGGGGCTCCAGGAAACAAAGACATCCAGGTATAAGCACATTATAAACATCAGTGGGCTTTGCCAGACAGCATCACTTAAGCATTTTATTTTGAGGAGAAAGAACTCAGTCTTTGTGCCTTACGAATGTCACACCGTTTACTTTCCTACCACGTTCTTTCGTCTGCGGTTATTACTTCCTTCTCAAGCACACAGATGGAAACTGTTGCTTACATGGAAGGAAACCTTTCCAAACTTCTATTTCCTTTCCTTACCACTTTGCATAGTAAAACAATAATTTTTATTTTTAGTCTCAAGTTTCCTTTCCTCTTTCTACAGCTATTTTAGTATTTCCAGGATTTGAAAACACACACACACACATACACACACCCCACAATCACCATCTCTTGGGAAAAAAATTTTTGGAGCTCATAATTTCTATATCTTGAATTTTCCCCCACAGGTCCAATAATAAAGTTATCCTTAAGATATAAGCAAGGTAGGCTGTTTATAAATAGTTAAACACATAAGAAATGGGTCCTGTCGGGGCAGTGTAGATCCTGTAACTACTGAAATGAAACAGAAGCAACTGAAACCATGAACCTGGTGGTGCAGGCTCACATAGTCCATCCTGTTAAAACAATGCTGATTGGGACCTGTGGTTGCCAAGGGGGTGGGAAAGGGATTGAATGGGAGTTTGGGGTGAGCAGATGCATACTATTACAAATAAAGTGGATAAACAATAAGGTCTACTGTATAGCACAGGGAGCTATATTTAATATTCTGTGATAAGCCATATGGAAAAAAGTACAAAAAAGAATGTACATATATGCAAAACTGAATCACTCTGGCATTCAGCAGAAATTAACACGACACTGTAAATCAACTATACTTTAATAAAGCAAGCAAAACAGTATAATGTTGAAAATCAGCCAGTGTCCATCTGTTGAGAATATTCTGAATAAACACTCTAAATTGACCCAATCAATCATGCTGAAATAAAGCTATTAGAAAATGTTGAGAAAAAAAAGCCAGTGCTGATTGGGATTCACTAAACTAATATCATAGCCCATAATCAGCGATGGCCCACCCTTTGTAAAGTGCTCAAAGCAGGACACCCCTGGCCTCGAAGGATGGTAACTCTCACCCTGGGCTGAATTACCTCTTGTTGTGATTGTTGTTTACTCGCTCAGTCATGTCTGACTCTTTTGACCCCAGGGCCTATAGCCCTCCAGGCTCCTCTGTCCATGGGATTCTCCAGGCAAGAACACTGGTGCTAGTTGCCGTTTCTTTCTCCAGGGGATCTTCCCAGCCCAGGGGTTGAACCCATGCCTCCTGCATGTCTTGTATTGCAGGCAGAGTCTTTACCGCTGAGCCACCAGCAAAGGCCAGGAGGTGTGGAGCCTGAGGCTTGTAAAATTTTAGACTTCTTTTTAAAAAAAATAATACAAAATTAGGTAAGAAGTTTTTCCCCGCAGAATCAGAAAAGCATAACAAATTTCAAAAAGTTGACAAATCTCACAAACATGAAAAAAGCCATAAAATATGTTTATTAATTCCCTTGTGTGGCTCTCTGAAAGTGAAATGAAAAATTTAAATTGCTGTCTGTGTTAGTTTTCCAGGGCTGTCTTAACAAAACATCACAGATGGGGTAGCTTAAACAACAGAAATTTACTTTCTCATATTTCTGCAGGCTGTAAGTCCAAGATTAAGGTGTTGGCAGGTTTGGTTTCTCCTGAGGCATTTCTTCTTGGCCTGTAGCTGGCTGCCTTCCTGCTGTGTCTTCTCAAGGTAGACCCTTGGTCTTTGTTGTCTGTGTCCTAATCTCCTCTTCTTATTAGGACACCAGGCAGATTGAGTTGGGGCTCTCCCCAGTGACCCTATTTTAACTTAAGCATCTCTTTAAAGGCTCTATCTCCAAATATAGTCATATTCTGCAGTAGAGGGTGTTAGGATTTCAACATATTGAGAGGGTAACAGGCAGGAAGGCCAGGGGTCTCCAAACAGAGGAAATAGGGTGCAAGTGTCAGACATTTTTTATCTCTCTTTAAGTGGCAGGAGGAAACAAATTCCAAGTGTCAGATTTTTTTTTTCCTTCTCTATAGAAAATTAAAAGGAGATTTCTCTTAAAATTCTGTGTTGCCATGATGATACCTGTTTCCACGTGAACTTAACTCCCTTTAAACCTTGAGCTAACCAATGCGGTTTTTCTTATGGAATTGTTTTTCTTAAGCTATGTTAATGAAACTATGTATTTGCCTTGGACTTTGCCTTTCTTCAAAATCCTTCCACCCGAGACTAACATTTTTTCTTTTCTCAAACCTTGGGCTGATAATAGCTCAACAAATCAATATTCATATCAAATGTTTTATGGCGGGGGGATGACACACCTCATGCCATCCTATCTCAAAAATGCATACTGCGGGAGAGGGGCCTGGTGAAACTCTGTCAGCCTTGAGGTGTCTCTCTTATCTGATTAATAGTTTTCTAACAGACATTAAACATCTGGCTAAAGACTAGCAGGAGGGCACTCTTTCTGCCCCCTTCTAATGTCCATGTCAGAAACTTACTCTCTTTTATACTTTAATAAAACTTTATTACACAAAAGCTCTGAGCGATCAAGCCTTGTCACTGGCCCTGGATTGAATTTCTCTCCTCCGAGAGGCCAAGAATCCCAGCGTCTTTCATGGCTCAGCAACAACCTTTCAATGTGAATTTTGGTGGTGCTTAAGTCTTTCATTCATGTCGACTCTTTTGCGACCCCATGGACTATAGCCCGTCAGCCTCCTCTGTCCATGGGATTTTCCAGGTAAGAATACTGGAGTGGGTTTCCATTTCCTTCTCCAGGGGATCTTCCTGACCCAGGGATTCAACTCACATCTCCATGTCTCCTGTGTTGCAAGGGGATTCTTTATCACTGAATCGGTTACCAGGGAAGTCTTCTATGAATTTTAAAAGGACACATTTCAACCTAAAATACTGTCTAATCTAGGAAAGCATCTCTCATGTTTCTTTCATTTATGACCATAAAGATTTCAGTTCATCAAAAATTTGCCTGTGTGGTGATTGTAAATACTCTGAATTGGTGACACATGAATAAGTTTGATGTCCACCTCCTCATTATATTTAGTGTATATCTTTGTAAATGTCAAATCAGCAAAAACAAAATCTAAAACATTCTCCAATAATTCACCTTTCTTTATTATTTAGATTTTTCAAGTAATCTAAACACGTACTAGCTACTTCTATTTGAAATTTATCACTTTCTCTTAATTATTATTTTTGGTATGATCTGAAAAAGATTTTACAGTTAATCTAATCTTGAGATTAGATTAAGTTCCATTTATTTTAATCTCATCCTAACTGCTTTTGTAAAGAAGTAAACTTTTAACATTTTTATTTATTTTAAATTTAGATACTTATTTTAACTTTTCTTATCTATTAAACACATTCACATTATAAAAGAGGCTATGAAGAAGAGTTATGACCAATCTAGATAGCATATTCAAAAGCAGAGATATTACTTTGCTGACTAAGGTCCGTCTAGACTATGGTTTTTCCTGTGGTCATGTATGGATGTGAGAGTTGGACTGTGAAGAAGGCTGAGCGCTGAAGAATTGATGCTTTTGAACTGTGGTGTTGGAGAAGACTCTTGAGAGTCCCCTGGACTGCAAGGAGATCCAACCAGTCCATTCTGAAGGAGATCAGCCCTGGGATTTCTTTGGAAGGAATGATGCTAAAGCTGAAATTCCAGTACTTTGGCCACCTCATGGGAAGAGTTGACTCATTGGAAAAGACTCTGATGCTGGGAGGGATTGGGGGCAGGAGGAGAAGGGGACGACAGAGGATGAGATGGCTGGATGGCATCACGGACTCGATGGACGTGAGTCTGAGTGAACTCCGGGAGATGGTGATGGACAGGGAGGCCTGGTGTCCTGCGATTCATGGGGTCGCAAAGAGTCAGACACGACTGAGTGACTGAACTGAACTGATGCTTTACATAAAAACCAAAGCAGGGGTTTGTAATTTCTCACTTAAAACAAAAAGCTAAACTTCCTGCCAAGTTGCAGTTGAAATTTAGTATGTCATTTTCATAAAAAAGAAAAAATAATGTTTTTTCTGATGTTTTTATAATCGTGTATATACTGCATCACTGAGTATACTATTGACAGAGGTGAACTTCTGCTTTGACAAGGTGTAGATGAGAACTGATTCCTTCACTGCTTTTATGCATGTCTGATTTTGGAATCAATTTTGCAGGCTAACTCTTGTCTCCATAGATTTCAAACCTGTTTCTCATTAACAACCCACATGCTTCTGGTGCCAGCTGCAATATGAGAGGTTCATTTCTTGAACTGGCTGTATCCTTCCAGCCTCACCATGCCAGGTGAGTTGGCACAGTGCGTGTATGGCAAGGGTGGCTCAGTGGTAAAGAATCCACCTGCCAGTGCCTGCCAGTGCAGGAGATGTTGATTCGATCTCTGGGTAGGGAAGAGTCCCTGGAGAAGGAAATGGCAACCCACCACAGTATTCTTGCCTGGGAAATCCCATGGACAGAGGAGCTGGCAGGCTACAAGGCCATGGAATCCTAAGAGCTGGGCACAACTTAGGGACTAAACAATAACAACAACAACGATGGTGAGGATGTTCCAGGAAGCTGTTTCTATACTGGGAGAGCTAGCAGCAACTTCACTACATATGGAACTGACTGTGAACTGAAGGTATCTTCATTTCACCCCAGAAGTGCCTGTGGCGACAGCATTGAACATAAGGGAAAGTCAGGGAGGAGAAAGACAGAACTCTTCACTAATTGTGGTTAAAATATCTTACTTTTATAGATTTCATAAAATCATGTAACATGTGAATGTATTTCAGGGTTCTGGAAGAGGCTGCACACGTGAGGGCACTGAACCTTCAGCTTCATTGTCCTCAGGAAATTCTGATGCTGGTGGAGCATCCAGGGGCTCTACTGTCCTCTCCTAGATGCAACATGTCATTTACAATTCCCACCTAGTAGAGTGGTTCCCCAGTGCTTGTCTTCAAGTTAGTGCTGGTCCATGATAAAGGTTTCAGTAATATAAGGTGAAATGAAAAAGATAAAAGACAATATGATATATATATATCATATAAAGTTTCAACTAATCTCTCTTGAGAAAGAAAGATGATCATTTAAAAAAGTTTATTTATTTGGATGCACCGGTTATTCACTGTAGCACGTGGGATCTAGTACCTTGACTAGGGATTGATCTTGGGACTCCTGCATTGGGAGTCTTAGCCACTGGACCACCAGGAAACTCCCAAGATGATAATTTTTAAATGTAATCTTTCCTATTAATTGTATATTAAAATAGCCTTCCTTATGTGAAATAATGGTAACAGTAGAGAGTAAAATATAAAGTTTGAAATCTTACATCAGGCCCTCTGCTTTCTGGCTATGCTATTATACTTCCTTCATTTTCAGCAAGTATGGAGAGGGGACAGAGAAAATGGAAGATTGCAGGGGACAATTACAGCTAAGTTGGAAGTCATAATTTGTCTCTTCTACCCACGTTCTTTTAACCAGAACTTAGTCCTATGGTTCAACATACCTGAACAGCTGGGAAATCTCAGGAAGAGAATGAATCCAGGGACTATAGGATTTTCTCGACTCTATCATCTTATCCTGAATTCTGATAAAGTTTTCAACAGTAGGGATAGGGTATAATCATATTTTTAGGCCATTATTTTACCAAGATTGAGGGCAGGAGAAGGGTGCAACAGAAGACGAGATGGTTGGATCGTATCACTGACTCAATGGACATGAGTCTGAGTAAACTCCGGGAGATAGTGAAGGACAGGGAAGCCTGGTGTGCTGCAGTCCATGGGGTTGCAAGGAGTCAGACACAACTGAGCAACTGAACAATCTGTGTGTAGTACCAGGGGCAAAACTCCCAAGGGCCAAAATTTGGCATGCCATACTAGGAGCATCCCACAGCAACAGGCTTCCTTCTCATTTTAGTTATTTTCCAAATACATGAGGTCCCAAGACACCTCCAATGCATTGCTAGCCCAGCAGCCTGAGGTACTGAATGTCACCAGGTTTTCTCTTGTGCCCATTACAGATGCACCCTGGCTGAGTGGGTGGGGAGGGAACTGGAGGAGCAGGCAGGCGCTGTAAATGGTGATTGGACCCTGCTGTGCTTGATTCTTCCCTAATTTACAAAGCAAGCACATTTTGCTATGGAACTGACTCATTTTCAGTTCTGTTCTCACCCTTATCCTAACTTATGGGACTCTGAAATTAAATAAAACATCTACAAATTTTGTTGCTAATACTGGAAAAGATTATTTCAGGAATTATTTTTTAACTTTTTATTTATGTTGGAGTATAGGCAATTAACAATGCTATGACAGTTTCAGGTGGACAGCAAAGAGACTTAGTCATACACGTACATGTATCCATTCTCCTGGAAACTCCACTCCCATCCAGATCGCCAAATAACACTGAGCAGAGTGCCCTGTGCTACACAGTAGGTCCTTGTAGGTTATCCATTTTTAAATATAGCACATATCAATCCCAAACTCCCTAACTTTCTCTTCACTTCACTCTCCCCACCCTGGCAACCATAAGCTGAGTCTGTTTCTGTTTTGTAAATAAGTTCATCTGTATAATTTCTTTTTAGAATATGTATATAAGGGATGTCATATCATATTTCTCCTCTGTCTGACTTAACATTACTCAGTATGACCATCTTTAGGTTCATCCACGTTGCTGCAAATGCCATTATTTCATTCTTTTTAATGATTAAGTAACAGGATTTTTTTTTAAACACTCATGTCCTATATGCATTCAGACTCCAGGAGAGCTCCAGTAACTTGCAAACCTCAAAGTCCAAGTTTTTAAATATCACTGGTCTTTCTCCTCAGCCCAAGTCCACAAGATATACCTTTCTGGCACATTTCGAGGCAATCTGATGAATGAGTTTACAGAGCTCACAGGCAAGAATAATGTGTTACATGCCTTCTTTGTAAGTCTCAAGGAGTTATCCAAGTTACTATGATTATATTAGCAATTCACTGACTTCTTGGTGCATGAAGGGATAAATAAATAAACGAACGACAAAATCTTGGTAAAGTGTGGTTCAGCCATTACAATATTTTAAGCAAATAAAATAGGAAAATACATCATGTAATGAGACCAGCGCATCTAAGAAAAGTTATCGATGTCAGCAGAAACAGCAGGTTCATATTGTGTATTTTAGCAGTGGTTTTACTTGTTATGTCTAAACTCCACAGTGTCTTCTTGTAAAAGGGTCTTTTTGCTGTTCTATGTCACCAGTGTGTATGTTTTAAGATGGCATCATACAGACTGCTTCCCATAAAATAGCATTTTCATAGAAAGCAGTGTTGTCATAGACAGATAATTATAATTTTTACATTGTCTTTCAAAGCTAGACACACTAATTGACTCAAAGGTAGAGACTGATGTCAAGAGGTAAACACACAAAACTAAAATCTAACCTGCCTGTTCCTTTCTGTGGCAAGGGGTAAGTGTCTTTGCACCAGGGATCACTTCAGTAGGAAGACGGGACCAATGATCCCACACACAGGGAAGCGAAGGAGACACAGATGTAAAAAATAGACTTTTGGAGTCAATGGGAGAAGGCGAGGGAGGGGTGATTTGAGAGAATAGCATTGAAACACGTGTATTATCATATGTAAAACAGATGGCTAGTGCAAGTGCAATGCATGAAACAGGACACCCAAAGCCAGTGCTCTGGGACCACCCAGAGGGATAGGGTGGAGGGAGGTGGGAGAGGGATTCAGGATGGGGGGGGGACACATATATGCCTGTGGCCAACTCATGCTGATGTATGGCAAAAACCATCACAATATTGTAATTATCCTCCAATTAAAATAAATTAATTTTTTTTAAAGAAAAACAATTAAAATAGTGTGTGTGACAGTATAATCCTTTGAGTTTTTTGCTTTTCATGAAATAGTCTTAAGATTCTATCAATACAATGAAGATACTTTAAAAAATTTACTTATATTATTGCCAAACAATCTCAAACTTACCGGAGAGCTGCCAGAACAGGTAAAAGAATTGCTATACCTCTTTCGCCCAGATTCCTCAAATGTTAGCATTTTTCTGTGCTTGCTGCACCACCCGCAGTCCATCATCATTAATCTGTTTTTGAAATGTTTGAAGAGCCAGTTGCAGAAATGATATCCCAGCAACCCCAGATCCTCCAGTGTGTATTTCATAAAAACAACGACACATCTAAAAGCAACCCACAGGTCTCCAAATAAACTATCAACACCAGTACAATACAACTGTCTAATTCAAAGACTCCATCCAACTTTTGCCAAATCTCTCCCTCTTTCTCTCTCTTTTTTGATTCGGGATCCTATCCTGGAAAACATGTATTTTTCTGTCTTGCCTGTTAAGACACTTTCGATTTGGAACAGTTTCTCCTCTTTATCTGCCTTTCACCTACTTGATGGTTTTAAAGGAGTAGGAGCCTTAGATTCCTGTAGGAGAGTTTTCAATGGAGTCCATGTGACATATGCTCATGACTGGACTCAGGCCATGAGTTGTGGACAGTGATACCACTGAAGGTGCAGTGCCCTTCTTAGTACCTCATATGAGGGAGACACGATGTTCACCCATCCTACCACAGGTGGTGTAAACCTTGACCACTTGGCATGTTGCTCCCTACCAAATTGCTCCACCTTAAAGCCACCATTTCCCATTTTGCAATTGGTTTGTATTTTGGTTTTCTATGATGGGGAGTTATTTTAATATTGTGCTAATATCCGGTACCTCATCTGGTCTCTGCCCACCAGCTTCAGCATCCACTCATAGTGCCTGTCTCAATCTACCTTTTTTTGTGTGATGGTTGAAAAATGGCTATTCTCTGTTTTCTACATTGAGTAGCTGACATTTTGCAAGAAAAAATTTCTCTTCTATTCCATTTATTCGCGTATTCCTTTTTTCTTATATCTGTAGGTTCTCATGGATTCCTATTTTACTGTGGGCTGTAATCTGTTACTACCATTATTTGTTTTGATGTTCAAACTGTTCCCACTGTGACCACTGGGAGCCCCTTCACGCTGGCTCCTGTGCCTCTTTGATAGTCCTCATCATTTTTTGAATATTTACATACTTTCTGATTTTAAAAGATACACCAGGGCTCGTCTTGTACTTTATTTGCCTCAATATTTATTTTTCCAAGAAGCTTTGATCCCTTTAGAGGAGAATGGTATTTAGAAACCAAGATCTGAGTGCTTGGTCTAGTCATTACAACTGCGGTTCCATTGCTTCTAGGCTTTCTTAGTAGACAGAACTAGGATTTACAGGCATATATACCAATACACAAGTGTATATGTATGGCATTATTACTATCCATCTATATATGTTGCAAAACGATGAGTCCACATAGTTACTTTTGATACTAATTTGATATCTCAAAGTTCTTTCTAGTCTTTTCCATGTTAAATACCTTTCCTTGCAGTTAGAAAATTGGATCTCATTTTCCCCAATTGATTTACTCAGTTGCTCAAAATAACCAATTCCCAACTGTACCAGTCATTTTCTTTTACTGCCTCCTCAGTGTCCCTGCCTTCTATTGTCCCATGTGAAAATGAAAGTTACTCAGTCGGTCTGACTCTTTGCAAGCCCATGGACTGTATAGTTCATGGAATTCTCCAGGCAAGAATACTGGAGTGGGTAGCTGTTCCCCTCTCCAGGGGATCTTCCCAACCCAGGGATTGGACCCAGGTGTCCCACACTGTAGGCAGATTCTTTACCAGCTGAGCCACCAGGGAAGCCCAGTTACTTGGCCAATAAACCTGCTAGCCTGTGCCTCTCCATGGAATCCTCAAATACTTTGCTGCCTTAATATCTTCAGCCACCTTTCTGGCTTCTCCACTTTGAGAAAGAGAAGGGAAAGGGGCAAGATGTTGTCTTTTAAATTCATTTAATGACATTGCTTTTGGTTTTGCATGGTACAAATCTGGCCAAATTTCAATTCCCATTGACTAAGTTTTGATATTTTTCAGATAGAGTTCAGAATGTCCTGAACAAATGTATGTTTCATATTGTGGATAGTGATGCTTATGATTAATCAAAGATAACAATAAAGTCCTAATTAGTATCTTGATTAAGGAGAAAGAATGGAGGGAGCATATAATCAAGATATTGACAGTATTTGATAAAAGAAAGAAAAAACAAGGATAGGAACATAAAATGAAACAAAAAATTAGGGATACAAAAGCTCATCTTGTAGGCTTCTTGACTGAGTGATGACTTCGATGACTTCTTTAGACTCTAGGCTTCCTTACTCATTCTGCCTGGGTTGGGTCTTGACTCCACTATTCACTACCTCAGGTCCTGGACAAAGCTTTTAACCTCCTAGTGTCTCATTTTTCTCATTTGTGAAATTGAGATACAAATAAAAGTCAACCTCATGGGACTGTTGTGGGAATTAAATAAGTTAATCCGTTTAATTCATGTGGCTCTTGGTGTTTAGCACATAAATTCTCTATAAAGTCTAGCTATTATTATTGGTTGGCATGGGATTACTTTCTCCCATTTTTATGAGGATCAGAAGACAAACCTCAGAGGCCTGGAAATCGAACATGCTCTTCAGACTTTCTCAATGTCACTCCTTCAACCAGACATTTAGCAGGTACCTGGCCACACTTACTTCTAAATCAAGGCTTCTGTTTAGGGTTTGAAAAATAGCTATTGGGTCTCATTGAAGGAAAATATATGCTTGAGCTGTCAAGTAAGAGGGGGCAAAGGTAAAAAAATTCTTAAGAAAATTAAGGATATGGACAGTTTACTATACCAGCAGATATAGCACAAAGACTCTTTTATCATAGGAAAGCCTATGGCTGTGCATAAGTGTCTAGACAAGAATCTGATGGAGATTCCAGGGTTCTGTGTTTAATATGACAAATTCACAAGAGAAAATATGAAGGATAATTACATCTGTTGTCTGCCTCATCCATAAAGAAATAACGGCTCAGAGTCTGAGGAGAAGAACATCTGAATAAAGGCCAGTGCGATTTTTTTTGCAAATATGGATCAAGTAGCTGAATGAGGAGAAGGCGATGGCACCCCACTCCAGTACTCTTGCCTGGAGAATCCCATGGACGGAGGAGCCTGGTGGGCTGCAGTCCATGGGGTCGCTAGGAGTCAGACACGACTGAGCGACTTCACTTTCACTTTTCACTTTCATGCATTGGAGAAGGAAATGGCAACCCACTCCAGTGTTCTTGCCTGGAGAATCCCAGGGACGGGGAAGCCTGGTGGGCTGTCATCTATGGGGTCGCACAGAGTCGGACATGACTGAAGTGACTTAGCAGCAGCTGAATGAAATGAACTATTGAGTAGACTTTCTTAGTATCATTCACTTGAACATTGGATGATGTGTTTTAAAATCTGTTTTAATCTTCTCATCTTGACAGCGACTTATCAAGAAATCTGTTCCCATTTCAATACAGTACAGAAAAGTTTGTTTCCTTTCTTTCTTTCTATGATTTTGTGCAGAGTTGGTTGAAAAAATGTAACAAATACATGTTCCTATTCAAGTTTGCTTTTGTCCTTTAACAATAAAACAGTAATTCAGGCATTCAATATGAAAGTATTTCAACTATGCAAAAATGCCAGGAGAAAAACTTTATGGTTGATTTTTTGAAAGCTTGGTCTCATTGCTAAGGGTAGGTTATCTACCGAAAAATACGTTGGAACTACTCCTACAGTTACAGGGTGAAGAGATAATTTTTACTCTTATTTATATATTATACATTTAATGTAAATATAAAATATAATATTGGAGGGCTCCCTTAGTAGCCCAGATGGTAAAGAATCTGCCTGCAATGAGGGAGACCTGGGTTCGGTCCTGGAGAAGGGAATGGCAACCCACTCCAGTATTCTTGCCTGGAGAATTCCATGGACAGACCACAGGGTCAGAAAGAGTTGGACACTACTGAGTGACGAACACACACACATTTATTATGTATTTAATTTATAAATTATATATGTATCATATGTTATATATTTAATATGTGTGCTCTAGTTGGCTCAGTGTCCCTGGAGCTACTAGATTAGACTAGTAGCTAGTAGCTCTACACAGCACCTTTGTGTTAATGAAGAAATCGTGCCCTTATTTAGACCTACTTCGGTGAAGTCATTATTCCTTAGGGCAAGGGAGGGAGGTGCTGAGACTTATGAGTAAATGTGGTCAAAGGGCACACTTTCTGGGGGTATATGTATGTAAGTTGACCACAGTTAACTGTGCAGTACTGTATATTTAAAAGTTGTGGAAGGAATTCCTTGATGGTCCATTGATTAGGTTAGGACTCCATGCTTTCACTGCCGCTGGCCTGGTTGGGTAACTAAGATCCCACAAAGCTTCAGTGGCATGACCAAAAACAACAATAATAAACTTTTTAAAAAGTTGTAAGGAAAAAAATATCTTGTTCACTTACTGCAAATATGAGCACATTTGCAGCCATCATGTCACCCCTCTCTTAGTCCTGGGTGGACTTGGCTGATTGTGAGAAACATTTGCTTCCTTGAAATCAGGACTCAAAGCAGCCTCCAAGCTTGCACTGCAGCCGCGACTGATCAACCACACTTGGCAACCACAAAGAATCCTAAATCTGCCTAAGACCTACTATTGTATCGAAGTTCACATCTTGGTTGAGATATTGTACTACAGGCATCACAGGAGATGCAGTTTCTATCCCTGGGTTGGGAAGATCCCCTGGAGAATGAAACGGCAACCCACCCCAGTATTCTGGCCTGGAGAATCCCTATGGACAGAGGAGCCTGGCAGGCTACAGTCCTTGGGGTTGCAAAGAATTGGACATGACTGAAGCAACTTAGCATGCACTACAGTTTTGTAAGGTATTACCACTGGGGAAAACTGGGTGAAGGGTACTCCAGAGCTATTTTTACTCACAAAACATCTGACATCAAACATGTCAGAATTTCCCCTACAGCCACCTATTCTACAGCAGCTGGGTGTCCTACAATTCAGTTCAGTTTTGACACCATCTCCCTGAGGTTACAGTCACACTCCACAAGCTCAGGGCTCAGTCTCATGGGACTGCCCCCACTTCAGAAGCCAGTTACAAGCCTCAGGCCTCCCATCACTTTTGGCTGACCAAGTATACATCAGGGGTTACCATGACCCCTTCCTCAGATTTGATACTTTGCTAGATAGATCTGCTCATAGAACTTAGAAAGGCACCACACTGGTTCCCAGGTGGCACAGCTGGTAAAGAACTGATAAAGAATCTGCTGGCAGTGCAGGAGACCAGGGTTCAATCCCTGGGTTGGGAAGATCCCTGGAGAAGAAAACGGCAACCCATACTTGCCTGGAGTATCCCATAGACAGAGGAGCCTGGTGGGCTACAGTCCACGGGGTCACAAATAGTCGGACAAGACTGAACATGTGAACACATATGGGCTTATTGTAAAGGATAGAGCTCGGAAATAGCCAAATGGAAAAAATGCATAGATCAAGGTGTGGGAAGAAGGGGTGAAGGGAGCTTCCATACCCTTTATGGGTCAGTGATTTTTCACTGACTGGAAACCTCTCTGAATTCTGTCATTTAAGTATTTCTGGAGATTCCATTATGTAGGAATGATTGATGAAGTCATTAGCCATTGGTGATTGACTCCGACCGACTTCGCCTCTCTCCCCTCCCTTGAGGGCAGGGAGGTAAGGTTGAAAGCTCCCGCCTTCTAATCATGCCTTCTGGTGGCCGATCTCCATTCTGAAGCTATACAGGAGCCCCCAGCCCCCAGTCATCCCCTTGGTGCACAAAAGACACCCAATTCACTGAGAAAGAGAGAGAGAGAGAGAGAGAGAGAGTGTGTGTGTGTGTGTGTGTGTGTGTGCGCGCTCGCGCGCTGTGTGTTCAGTGACTTAGTCGTGTCAGAGGCTTTGCAACCCCATGCACTGTATAGCCCATCAGGTTCTACTGTCCATGGGATTTCTCAGGCAAGAATACTGGAGTGGACTGCCATTTCCTAGAACACTGGAGTGGGTTACTATGTCCTTCTCCAGGGGATTTTCCTGACTCAGGGAATGAACCCATGTCTCTTGTGTCTCCTGCATGGCAGGCAGATTCTTTACCACTAGCGCCACCTGGGAAACCTCCAACTCACAGGGCTGATTCCAAAGGCTTTAGGAGCTGTGTGCCGGGAATCAGGGACAAACACAGTGTATTATTTCTTATCACAGGTACACAGAATTTTCTGTTTTATTTCTTACTACTGCCTATGGATCTAGTTACCTCAAAACAAAAAGATAAAATCTATTGGGATTTGCAATAATTTCCAAGAGAATCTCTCTAATGTGATACTAGAGTGACAATTTTAATTAAACCAGACAGTTGTAAAGCAAGCAAGGCGCTAGTTCACCTAGTTCAGTTCTTTTTCTTCAGAAGGAAGACACAGAGGCCAAAGGAAATTAAAGGACTGTTGCTGGGATGCCAGAATCTGTTATATACATAATCGCTGAAGTGGATAAAAGGAAACTGACATTTATTAAGTGACTGTTTTATGACGGGCACTGTCCTAGAGAAGTTTATGTGAATGATCCCATTTAACTGCCCAGAATTCTTATAGGTATTATTCCCATTTTACGACCAAGGAAATTGAAGAAGTCATAAAATTAGCAAGTGATGAGCCTGTATTCGAAGTCCCTTTGAATCTAGAGCAGTTAGTTTTATGCCATCCTTTTTAAAACTATTCTGAATTTTCCTGGCTGTCCAGAGGTTAAGAATCCACCTGCCAGTGCAGGGAACACAGGTTCAATCCCTGGTCCAGGACAATCCCACATGCCACAGAGCAACTAAGCCCATGTGCCTGCGCTGTAGAGGCTGTGCTCCATAGCAAGAGAAGCCATTGACTGTAGTGAGAAGTCCGCAGACTACATTGAAGAGTAGACCTCACTTGCCACAACTAGAGAAAGTCCGAGTGCAGCAATGAAGACCCAGTGCAGCCAAAAATTTAAAGAAATAGACTAAGCCCTTAATTAAAACAATCTTTTCCCACTATAGTCATTATAAAAATAAACATTTCATGACATTTTAATTATGTAAAAGATCAAACCAGTCAATCCTAAAGGAAATCAACCCTGAATACTCATTGGAAGGACTGATGCTGAAGCTGAAGGTCCAATACTTTGGCCACCTGATGCACAGAGCTGACTCATTGGACAAGATCAGGCTGCCGGGAAAGATTGAGGGCAGGAGGAGAAAAGGGTGACAGAGGATGAGATGGTTGGATGGAATCACCAACTCAATGACATGAGTTTGAGCAGACTCCGGGAGACAGTGAAGGACAGGGAAGCCTGGTGTGCAACCATGAAGTCACAAAGAGTTGGACACAACTTAGCCACTGAACAACAACAATTACATGAAAGTCCATTATAAAAAAGTTAATTCATTATAATGAATAAATATCACTTGTAACCCAAATGCACATACAAACTGAGAATCATTTTTTCAAATATTCATACTAGGTATGATGCCTTAGGAAGCATCACTACAAACAAAGCTAGTGGAGGTGATGGAATTCTAGTTGAGCTATTTCAAATCCTGAAAGATGATGCTGTGAAAGTGCTGCACTCAGTATGCCAGCAAATTTGGAAAAGGCAGCAGTGGCCACAGGACTGGAAAAGGTCAGTTTTCATTCCAATCCCAAAGAAAGGTAATGCCAAAGAATGCTCAAACTACTGCACAATTGCACTCATCTCACACGCTAGTAAAGTAATGCTCAAAATTCTCCAAGCCTGGTTTCAGCAATATGTGAACCGTGAACTTCCTGATGTTCAAGCTGGTTTTAGAACAGGCAGAGGAACCAGAGGTCAAACTGCCAACATCTACTGGGTCATGGAAAGAGCAAAAGAGTTCAGAAAAACATCTATTTCTGCTTTATCGACTATGCCAAAGCCTTTGACTGTGTGGATCACAATAAACTGTGGAAAATTCTGAAAGAGATAGGAATACCAGACCACCTGACCTGCCTCTTGAGAAACCTATACGTAGGTCAGGAAGCAATAGTTAGAACTGGACATGGAACAACAGACCGGTTCCAAATAGGAAAAGGAGTACATCAAGGCTGTATATTGTCACCCTGCTTATTTATCTTCTATGCAGAGTACATCATGAGAAACTCTGGGTTGGAAGAAGCACAAGCTGGAATCAAGATTGCTGGGAGAAATATCAATAACCTCAGATATGCAGATGACACCACCCTTATAATAGCAGAAAGTGAAGAGGAACTAAAGAGCCTCTTGATGAAAGTGAAAGAGGAGAGTGAAAAAGTTGGCTTAAAGCTCAACATTCAGAAAACGAAGATCATGGCATCTGGTCCCATCACTTCATGGGAAATAGATGGGGAAACAGTGGAAACAGTGTCAGACTTTAGTTTTGGGGGCTCCAAAATCACTGCAGATGGTGATTGCAGCCATGAAATTAAAAGACGCTTACTCCTTGGAAGAAAAGTTATGACCAACCTAGACAGCATATTAAAAGCAGTGACATTACTTTGCTGACTAAAGTCCGTCTAGTCAAGGCTATGGTTTTTCCAGTGGTCATGTATGGATGTGAGAGTTGGACTGTGAAGAAAGCTGAGCGCCAAAGAATTGATGCTTTTGAACTGTGGTGTTGGAGAAGACTCTTGAGAGTCCCTTGAACTGCAAGGAGATGCAACCAGTCCATCCTAAAGGAGATCATTCTGGGTGTTCATTGGAAGGACTGATGTTGAAGCTGAGACTCCAATACTTTGGCCACCTCATGTGCAGAGTTGACTCATTGGAAATGACCCTGATGCTGGGAGGGATTGGGGGCAGGAGGAGAAGGGGACAACAGAGGATGAGATGGCTGGATGGCATCACGGACTCGATGGACATGAGTTTGGGTGAACTCCAGGAGTTGGTGATGGACAGGGAGGCCTGGTGTGTTGCAGTCCATGGGGTTGCAAAGAGTTGGACACAACTGAGTGACTGAACTGAACTGATGATGCCTTATTCTATTCTTTCATTAAAAATACACTAAAATTGATTTTAAGACCCATTACTGGGGCTTGTGACCTACAGTTTGAAATACACAGTATGCTATTTTCCCTTTTCCGTGACCATTCTGATAATATTGTGGGAAAAAAAATCTTTCTTTTCTATGCTAGACAACAGTCTTCTTTTTAGCTTTGCTCAGATCTTACATACCTAAATTAAAGGGGGATGTTGTCTTAGTTAGCCTTTGCTACCTTAAATTCATAGTAGTTCACGCAAAGCGTATTGTAGCATAATTCTTCCTGTGGCTTTAGGCATTTTAACACCCCCTACCCCCACTAACATTTCTCTCTCTCTCTCTTCCTGACCACATCCCTGTGAGGGGGCAGATAGACCCATTCAAATTGAACCCTATCATTTTCTCAACTGATGGGTGGTTTGTTGTTTGAGGAGACTCCAAAGCCATGTCTATAAGAGGCAAATGTAGGCAAGTTATCCACTGATTTACATTTGGCTTAAAAGCTTCTCTGAGTGGGTGTGTTGGGTGGTAGTGGTGGGCAGAGTTGGGTTGTGTATCATTTACCCTGGCACTACTCCACAGGACCGGGTGTGCTTGGGTGGCCTGGCATTCCCAGCTCGTTTCCTGGTGGAAGCCATGGTGTACCCACTGGGGACACCTATATCACCCATTCATGGCCTTTCTTTGGGTAATGATATATCAGGGCCTTCATTTCCTGGCTCGCCGTGGGATTCCTTTTAGAGCCCACCAATGCTATAGGTCTGTCAGGGGTTGTGTTAGATGTTGATAATTGCTGGTATTGATTTAGCTTCCTGGATGTCAGGGACTGAGTTAAGCAAGTCATACGCATTATCTTCTCGAATCCTCAGGGCAACCTGTGATGATGATTTTATTTACATCATTTCATGTAAGCAAAAAGGCTAGGTAGACAGGCAGCTTTTGTTCAGTCAGCAAGGAAGGGCTGAATTAGAAAATGTAATGGGAAAGGATGTTGTAGAGATGAGGTTTACACACACACACACACACACACACACACACAAACACACACATCCAAAATAGATTTTTGAGGAGTTTTGGAGTCCAAGTTAAGCCTGTCCTTCTTTCTTCCTTTTCTGGCCTTGATCGTCTGGGCTCTGTCATCATGTGTTTCAGCCAACATGATGACAATTTAAGTCCTAGAATTTTCTATCCTTGGCTTTTCTCATTTAGAAAAGAAGATTGAAATTGGCTGTTAGATCTGAGCTTATTTTGTAATCACAGGCAGACTTTGCTTTCAAGTGGAAGATACTTTGGCCTTCCTATTGGCAGTGGTTCTCAAATACTAGTGCACATAAGTATAACCTAAGAAGCACCTCAACATGCAGGTTTCTGAGCTTTGCCTAGTTAGATTCTAATTCAATAGGTCCTAGCTGGTTCCTTGAAAACTGTGTTTTAAACAAATTTATATTTAACAATTTGAATCAAGTTGATTCAGATTCAATTTGCCTAGGAGCCACATTATGAAAAATGTTAGTTCAAGGTCTTATGAGATGAATGTAGGAGTAATTGACACTGTGAGCTTGCCTCCTTATTATTCATTGGGAAGATTGATGCTGAAACTGAAACTCCAATATTTTGGCCACCTGATGTGAAGACCCGCCTCACTGGAAAAGACCCTAAAGCTGGGAAAGATTGAAGGCAAAAGGAAAAGAGGGAAGCAGAGGATGAGATGGTTGGACTACACTTGAAGTCATTTTAAACAGCAAAATCACCAACAAAAAGCACAAAATACAAAAATGTGGCACTAAATAGACCACAAAAGGACACAATTACAGTATGAGAGTTGAAACAAGAAAGCTAAGTGTTACCTTATTTGACCTCAGCTAGGAATGTGCATATAAAACAACTCAATTTTTTTTGCTCTGTGCATGCACAGATCCTTGGTTGACCATAAAATGACAGTAACTATTGACTTCAGAGTTACAAATAAATGTTAGTAAGCTGCTAACTTAGCAAATATGGAACCTTTGAATAATCAGGATTGACTATCAAAGCTGTTGGATATTGAGAGATTGCCACAATTAAAAGCAGAATGATCTGTGAATAGATTTATATAAATAAATATATGCAAAATCATGAAAGTGAAAGAGGAAAGTGAAAAATTTGGCTTAAAGTTCAACATTCAGAAAACTAAGATCATGGCATCCAGTCCCATCACTTCATGGCAAATAGATGAGGAGGGAAACAGTGAAAACAGTGAGAGGCTTTATTTTTGGGGCTCCAAAATCACTGCAGATGGTGATTGCAGCCATGAAATTAAAAGACACTTACTCCTTGGAAAGAAAGTTATGACCAACCTAGACAGTGTGTTAGAAAGCAGAGACATTACTTTGCCAACAAAGGTCTGTCTAGTCAGGCTCTGGTTTTTCCAGTGGTCATGTATTGATGTGAGAGTTGGACTATAAAGAAAGCTGAGCACCGAATAATTGGTGCTTTTGAATTGTGGTGATAGAGGAGACTCTTGAGAGTCCCTTGGACAGCAAGGAGATCCAACAAGTCCATCCTAAAGGAGATCAGTCCTGAGTGTTCATTGGAAGGACTGATATTGAAGCTGAAACTCCAATACTTTGGCCACCTCATGCGAAGAGGTGACTCATTAGAAAAGACCCTGATGCAGGGAAGATTGAAGGTGGGAGGAGAAGGGGCCGACAGGATGAGAGGATTGGATGGCATCACCGACTCAATGGACATGAATTTGGGGTAAACTCTCGGAGTTGGTGATGGACTGGGAGGCCTGGTGTGCTGCAGTCCATGGGGTTGCAAAGAGTCTGACTGAGAGACTGAACTGAACTGATATATACAAATACTATATAAATAGTATTAAAAGATACTATAGGTGAGACCTGCAAATTCTGCCGCATGATAGGTAATTAGCAGAAATGCCACTGATGGTTCAAAGAATGGAGCTTCCATAATGGCAGATTATAAGAGTCCTTCATGGAGTTTAGTCCAATGCCTTTCTCTACGAGTCTGCTACCTAAATGATTGGTAGCCAAAGGTGTACAGCTGGTCTTAGATGAGTTCTATTACAGCCAGGAGTAGCTGCTCAGATTGGGAGGAGATTCAGTCATGGTAGCTCTGTCTAAACACTTCTACAGTCTGTGTGCCTATGTGCGTGCTAAGTTGCTTCAGCTGTGTCCCTCTCTTTTCGATCCTATGAACTGTAGCCCATGAGGCTCCTCTGTCCATGGGATTCTCTAGGCAAGAATATTGAATTGGGTTGCCATGCCCTCTTCCAGGGGACCTTCCCAATCCAGGGATCAACCTCGCATCTCTTATGCCTGTTCCATTGGCCGGTGGGTAGGTTCTTTACTGCTCGTATTACCTCGGGACACATTCCAGTATTCTTGCCTGGAAAATTCTATGGACAGAGGAGCCCGGTGGGATACAGTACCAGGGTTTGCAAAGAATTGGACACAAACGAGTGGCTAACACTTTCTACAGTCTAGTCCTAGTCTATTCACACAGAATTGGCCTGGGAGGTAGTGAGATATGAGATTGGGGATCCCTTGTAACCTGGTCAGTCTAATGAATGCTGGTACCAGAGTGTGAGATCATTGACACCCTGCAGATATCTGATTGTCTCTCCTGCAAAGGAAAAAAATGAAATCATAAGATGACCACAGGAAGCAACCTTATACCTGTTGATTGAATCCAATTGAGGGTCCTCAGATTGAGCAAATGAAAATACAAAATGTCCAGTTAAATTTGAGTGATTTCTAATTATCTATGCTTATGTATATTGAGATAAAAGAGAACTATTGCCTGTGCGTGCTCAGGCATGTCTGACTCGGTGACTCCAAGGACTGTATCCCACCAGGCTCCTCTGTCCATGGGATTTTCCAGGCAAGAATGCTGGAGTGGGTTGCCATTTCCTTCTCCAAGGGATCTTCCTGACCCAGGGATGGAATCCATGTCTTCTGCACCTCCTGCATTGCAGGCAGATTCTTTACCACTGAGTCACCTGGGAAGCCCCAAAATATTGCATAGGACACACTTATACTAAAGTATTTGTTGTTTATCTGAAATAAGTATAAAAATATCTAAATTTCATTCTTCTTTTAAAAATTATATTTCCCTTATGTTGTTTGAAGTTATTTATTTCACAAGATTTACTTAGAAAATCTTGTCTCACAGTTACAGTCTATGTTTAATTTATATTGTGACATAGCTTCTACAGTGGTGCACATCCATTTTTTGTCTCTTGTCCACTGAATATTTATTTATGAAAAAACACATTCAATACTAACATTATGGGCCAATATGTACTTGCATGGGCTTCCCTGATGGCTCAGACAACAAAGGATCTGCCTGCAATGTGGGATACCTGGGTTCAATTCCTGGCTTGGGAAGATCGCCTGGAGCAGGGAATGGCAACTCACTTGCCAATGGCAAGTACTCTTGTCTGGAGAGTCCCATGGACAGAGAAACCTATCAGGCTACAGTCCATGGGGATGCAAAGAGTCAGACACGACTGAGTGACTAAAACACACACACACACACACACACACACACGCGCGCGCGCGCGCGCGTACTTGCATAAACTCTAAGAATCAGTCTTGAAATTTGGTTTATTGAAGCACAAAATACCATCTTTCAGTGCATAACATACTTTTCCATTCTTCAGGATTATATTTCATCGCTTGATTGGTGATTCTTAAAAACGCTGCCCACTTACAAAAGCATGGTTGCTGATGTTTATTCCTTTCTTCCTCTTGTTCTACTTGTTCACATGCTGGAAGAGTATTTAGAAATATCTGCACATTAAAAAATAAAACTCTTCAAGGTATAAAGTCATTCTACAAGCCGTCATGACAAGTATCATAATAATTATTCACTGCAAGTTGGAATTTTTTTCCTTTGCATAAGTATAAGTGTTATTATCCAACTCTTTGTGACCCCATAGACTGTAGCCTGCCAGGCCCCTGAGTCCACAGAATTCTCTAGGCAAGAATACTGAATTGGGTTGCCACTTCCTTCTCCAGGGGATCTTCCCAACCCAGGGATCAAACCTGCCTTGCAGACAGATTCTTTACCAGCTGAGCGACCAGGGAAGCCTTTCCTTTACATAGGTAGTATAATATCCCTTTTATAAACAGTCTTGATACTTAAAGGGATAAATTTTCCTATAACTCTTTCTTTAACACATTCCACAATTTCTTTCAAGGATTGGAGTACTTCAATAACACTGCTCTACTTTCAATTTGCAAAATCCTGGTAATAAACAGATATTGAAAAGTATGATCAACAAACAAATAGGATTCACTCAATGGATAATTTTAAAAGACAACCAAAATTTGGGGAGACTTTGATTCAGAATTAAAGTATGATTTAAGTGCTTCAAATTAACTTAGGATGTTTTCAAATAACTGTTCAAGAGAGCCAGTGAATTTTGGATGTAAGAAAACTGAAGATTGCTGAATGCCAGCAGTACCACAAAAATCCTTTAAAAAGCTTTTCAAAACTCTATTTTTTTAGAGCAATATTACATACATAACAGCCCAGTAAGGAATTAGGCAAAATAACTATGGAAGGTGGTATGGTGATTCCTTAAAAAACTCAGAATAAACCACCATATGACCCAGCAATCCCACTCCTAGACATATACTCTGAGGAAACCAAAATTGAAAAATACACATGTACCCCAGTGTTCATTGCAGCACTATTTACAACAGCCAGAACATGGAAGCAACCTAGATGTCCATCGAGAGATGAATGGATAAAGAAGCTGTGGTACATATGTACAATGGAATATTACTCAGCCATAAAAAGGAACACATTTGAGTCAGTTCTAATAATGTGGTTGAACCTACAGCCTATTATACAGAGTGAAGTAGGTCGGAAAGAGAAATTTAAATATCGTACACTGACACATGTAGGTGGAATCTAGATAGGTGGTACTGATAAATTTATTTGCAGGACAGCAGTAGAGAAACAGACATACAGAACAGACCTATGCACATGGAGGGAGGGAAGGAGGGAGAGGGTGAAATGTATGGACAGAGTAACATGGAAGCTTCTACTACCATATGTAAAATAGAGAGCCAATGGGAATTTGCTGTATGACTTAGGGAACTCAAACAGGGGCTCTGTGACAATCTAGAAGGGTGGGATGGGGAGGGAGATGGGAGGGAGGTTTGAGAGGGTGGGGACATGGGTATAGCTATGGCTAATTCTTGTTGATGTTTGACAGAAAACAAAAAAATTCTGTAAAGCAATTATCCTTCAATTAAAAGATAAAGTGGCAAAAAAGAAAAAGAAAAAGAAATCAGGCAAATATTTGAACAATAAGAAGGAGCAACTGATACCTGCCAGGCTGGATAAAGCACAAGTTGGAATCAAGATTGCTGGGAGAAATATCAAGAACCTCAGATATGCAGATGACACCACCCTAATGGCAGAAAGAGAAGAACTAAAGAGCCTCTTGATGAAAGTGAAAGAGGAGAGTGAAAAAGCTGGCTTAAGACTCAACATTCAGAAAACTAAGATCATGGCATCTAGTTCCATCACTTCATGGCAAATAGATGGGGAAACAATGGAAACAGTGAGAGACTTTATTATTTTGGGCTCCAAAATCACTGCAGATGGTGACTGTGGCCATGAAATTAAAAGACACTTGCCCCTTGGAAAAAAGTTATGACCAACCTAGACAGCATATTCAAAAGCAGAGACGTTACTTTGCCAACAAAGTTCTGTCTAGTCAAAGCTATGGTTTTTCCAGTAATTATGTATGGATGTGAAAGTTGGACTATAAAGAAAGCTGAGCACTGAAGAATTGATACTTTTGAACTGTGGTGTTGGAGAAGATTCTTGAGAGTCCCTTGGACTGCAAGAAGATCCAACCAGTGCATCCTAAAGGAAATCAGTCCTGAATATTCACTGGAAGGACTGATGCTGAAGCTGAAACTCCAATACTTTGGTCACCTGATACGAAGAACTAACTCATTGGAAAAGACCCTGATGCTAGGAAAGATTGAAGGCGGGAGGAGAAGGGGATGACAGAGGATGAGATGGTTGGATGGCATCACTGACTCGATGGACATAAGTTTGAGTAAGCTCAGGGAGTTGGTGATGGACAGGGAAGCCTGGCATGCTGCAGTCCATGGGGTTGCAGAGAGTCGGGCACGACTGAGTGACTGAACTGAACTGATACCTGCAACAGTGTGGATGAATCTTGAATGCAGTAAACTAGGTGAAAGAAGTCAGACTCAAAAGACTACAATCTATCTAATTTTATTCATACAACATTTTAGATAAGGCAAATTGATAAGGATGGGAAACACATCAGTGGTTGCTAGTTGTTTGTTTTTCAACTATTTATTTTAGATCTATCCATTTTGATATGCAGAATTCTAGTTTTTTCCTTTTTAACTGCAATCATATATCATTCTTCATTTATCTAGTCCCCTATTGATGGACATTTATATTGTTCCCATCTTTTTGCTAATACAACAAAGAACAACTGTCACTGTGCATATTTTTCAAAATAAAAAAATTAAATTTTGTTGAACTATAGTTGATTTCAAAATGAAAAATGTTTAAATCTACTCTAACAATTTTCAAATACACAATACAATATTATTATCTTTGCTGAATCTTACATCCCCAGGACTTATTTATTTTACAACTGGAA
Organism: Redunca redunca; assembly: GCA_006410935.1. Lineage (NCBI taxonomy): Eukaryota > Metazoa > Chordata > Mammalia > Artiodactyla > Bovidae > Redunca > Redunca redunca. The sequence goes on from SJYQ01001699.1 coordinate 45,276, forward strand.
GTCTGTATCTTTTGACCCATTCACTATTTTCTCCTATCTTCCACTCTTTACCTTTGGCAATCACCGATCTATTCTCCATATCTATAAGGTTGGTTTTGCTTGTTTTTGTTGTTGTCTTTTAAAAAAATCCCACATATATGTGAGATCATATGGGATTTGTCTTTTTCTCTCTGATATTTCTTAGCATGATGCATTCAAGGTTCATTCATGTTGTCACAGATGGCAAAATTTCCTTTTTTCTTTTTTTAAGATTGCTTTGGGTTTTTGGGGTCTTTTTTTGTTCCATATGGGCTCTTCTGATGCCTCAGCAGGTAAAGAATCTGCCTACAATGCAAGAGACACAGGAGTTCCATACAAAGTTTAGGATTGTTCGCTCTATTTGCTTGGAAAATGCTATTAGAATTTTGTTGGAGATTGCATCAGATCTACAGATTATGGGCAATATGGACATTTTGACAATATTAATTCTTTCAACCCACGAGCACAATTTTTCCATATATTTATGTCTTCTTCAATTTCTTTCATTAATGTCTTATAATCTTCAAAGTGGATGTCTTTCACCTCCTTGGTTAATTTATTCCATTTTATTCTTTCTGATGCAATTGTAAGTGGGCTTGTTTTCTTAACTTCTCTTTTTGACAATTCTCACAGAAATCTTTTAATTGCTCAGTTTGAATACTATAAACGCTGAAGTAGAAAAGCACTCATGGCAACGACTTCCATGTTAATAGAAAGGACATTAGATGCTGTTTGAGCAGCATTTTGCAGAAGTGGCAGGATAGCCAACAACTTCCACTCATGTTTGCTTCAACTTTAAATGAACATTGTCTGCACTTTCAGGCAAATATCTAGCAAAATTTCTCATTGATTCATATGGCAATAATAGAACCTTTCTGAAATCTCATTTCAAAAAGATTTTACTCACAGTTGCCTTGTAAGTAACACGTTTTTCATGAAAAAAGTATTGTACAATGGAACCTATTTTCCGCATCATGGCTACTTGTGTCTGTATGTTGTAAAAATATAAGACGTCAGATCTTCCATAAGCTCTGCAACAATAAGTGGAACTGTTACATTTTTCACTGTTGTAGTAGATTTCATCTTGATAATTTGTTTGTAATTTTGGAATCAGAAAATACTTCTGGTAGCCGCACATTTTAACAGTTATTTGAGCTGTTGTTGTTTAGTCACTAAGGTATCTGACTCTTTGTGACCTCAAGGACTGAAACCTGCCAGTCTCCTCTGTCCATGGGATTCTCCAGGCAAGAATACTGGAGTGGGTTGCCATGCTCTCCTTCAGCGGATCTTACCAACCCAGGGATCAAACCCAGGTCTCCCTCAGTACATGCAGATTCTCTACCGTCGGAGCCACCTGGGAAGCCTCTTTTGAGCAGCAAGCTGATGATATCCAATATGGAAATCTGCAGAAGATGCATAAAGCCATCCTCTGTGATTATTTTATCTTTCTTATCTGGGAATGTCTCATAAAAATGTATTATTTTGTCACATCTTTGGCAGTAGTTAAGGAAATTCTGTTTCTTATGTTTAGTTATTATTTTATACTGATTTATATCTACCTTTCTACAACTTTTTAAAAATTAAATCAACAGTTGGGAACTGTACAGAGAATGTCCAGAGGATTTTTCCTCATTTAATAATGTTCACTGATCAAAAAATTTATCACAAAATTTATGTTATGTTTTGGCATTTGGGGATTCAAATACACACAACTTAAAGAGCAACCATAGCAAGGAATGAAAATTGAATTTGATGACATTACAGTCATGATGAGCGTATGTTTGTCATTCACAAATCAGAACACATAACTAGCTATAAGCAGAGGTTGAAAAACTGAAAGAGTTGCAAACTTGTGAACTGACAATTTAGTCAGTCCAGTCACTCAGTCGTGTCCGACTCTTTGCAATCCCATGAACGGCAGCACACCAGGCCTCCCTGTCCATCACCAACTCCCGGAGTCCACCCAAACCCATGTCCATTGAGTCAGTGATGCCACCCAAGCATCTCATTCTCTGTCATCCCCTTCTCCACGTGCCCTCAATCTTTCCCAGCTGACTCAAATGAGTCAGCTCTTCGCATCAAGTGGCCAAAGTATTGGCGTTTCAGCTTCAAAATCAGTCCCTCCAATGAACACCCAGGACTGATCTCCTTTAGGATGGACTGGTCAGATCTCCTTGCACTCTAAGGGACTCTCAAGAGTCTTCTCCAACACCACAGTTCAAAAGCATCAATTCTTCGGTGCTCAGCTTTCTTCACAGTCCAACTCTCACATCCATACATGACCACTGGAAAAACCATAGCCTTGACTAGACGGACCTTTGTGGACAAAGTAATGTCTCTGCTTTTTATATTCTGTCTAGGTCGGTCATGGCTTCCCTGGTGGCTCAGACAGTAAAGCGTCTGCCTGCAGTACAGAAGACCTGGGTTCGATCCCTGGGTTGGGAAGATCCCCTAGAGAAGGAAATGCCAACCCACTCCAGTACTTTTGCTTGGAAAATTCCATGGACTGAGGAGCCTGGTAGGCTACAGTCCATGGGGTCACAAAGAGTCGGACATGACTGAGCAACTTCACTACTACTTACTAGGTTGGTCATAACCTTCCTTACAAGGAGTAAATGTCTTTTAATTTCAAGGCTGCAATCACCATCTGCAGTGATTTTGGAGCCCAGAAAAATAAAGTCAGCCACTGTTTCCACTGTTTACCCATCTATTTGCCATGAAGTGATGGGACTGGATGCCATGAAGTGATGGGACTGGATGCCATGATCTTCATTTTCTGAATGTTGAGCTTTAAGTCAACTTTTTCACTCTCCTCTTTCACTTTCATCAAGAAGCTTTTTAGTTCCTCTTCACTTTCTGCCATAAGGGTGGTGTCATCTGCATATCTGAGGTTATTGATATTTCTCCCAGCAATCTTGATTCCAGTTTGTGCTTCTTCCATCCCAGCATTTTTCATGATGTACTCTGCATAGAAGATAAATAAGCAGGGTGACAATATACAGCCTTGATGTACTCCTTTTCCTATTTGGAACCAGTCTGTTGTTCCATGTCCAGTTCTAACTGTTGCTTCCTGACATGTGTATAGGTTTCTCAAGAGGCAGGTCAAGTGGTCTGGTATTCCCATCTCTTTCAGAATTTTCCAGTTTATTGTGATCCACACAGTCAAAGGCTTTGGCATAGTTGATAAAGCAGAAATAGATGTTTTTCTAGAACTGTCTTGCCTTTTCGATGATCCAGCAGAACTAACAATAAATAGAACCCAATAACTGGCACAAAAAGATGAACTTTCCTTTTGCTTACAAGGAAGAGTTGAATGTATAAGGCACAGCATTACTGAGTTAATGTTTTGGGGAGCCTGGCTTTGAGGGATTGGTGGACTTTCAGAAACGAGGTGGTTCCAGTAGCAGATGTGCTAGTGTGGTCACTGGAATGAGGCACTTACTGATTGGCTGTTGTCTAGACACATGAGAAAAGAAATGCAAAAAAGCAAAATGGCTGTCTGGGGAGGCCTTACATATAGCTGTGAAAAGAAGAGAGGTGAAAAGCAAAGGAGAAAGGAAAGATATAAGCATCTGAATGCAGAGTTCCAAAGAATAGCAAGAAGAGATAAGAAAGCCTTCTTCAGCGACCAATGCAAAGAAATAGAGGAAAACAACAGAATGGGAAAGGCTAGAGATCTCTTCAAGAAAATTAGAGATACCAAGGGAACATTTCATGCAAAGATGGGCTCGATAAAGGACAGAAATGGTATGGACCTAACAGAAGCAGAAGATATCAAGAAGAGGTGGCAAGAATACACGGAAGAACTGTACAAAAAAGATCTTCACGACCCAGATGATCATGATGATGTGATCACTCATCTAGAGCCAGACATCTAGGAATGCGAAGTCAAGTGGGCCTTAGAAAGCAT
>SJYQ01001699.1:49243-82879 GCA_006410935.1 Redunca redunca
GGTCATGTATGGATGTGAGAGTTGGACTGTGAAGAAGGCTGAACGCTGAAGAATTGATGCTTTTGAACTGTGGTGTTGGAGAAGACTCTTGAGAGTCCCTTGGACTGCAAGGAGATCCAACCAGTCCATTCTGAAGAAGATCAGCCCTGGGATTTCTTTGGAAGGAATGATGCTAAAGCTGAAATTCCAGTACTTTGGCCACCTCATGTGAAGAGTTGACTCATTGGAAAAGACTCTGATGCTGGGAGGTATTGGGGGCAGGAGGAGAAGGAGACGACCGAGGATGAGATGGCTGGATGGCATCATAGACTCGATGGATGTGAGTCTGGGTGAACTCCGGGAGATGGTGATGGACAGGGAGGCCTGGTATGCTGAGATTCATGGGGTCGCAAAGAGTCGGACACAACTGAGCGACTGAACCGAACTGAACCGAGACGCATGGGGTTGTCACTTTTGGATGAATTTTGGAAGCTTAGATGTCATTGGTTTGCTAACTTTCAGAAGAAGTTATAGAGTGAGGCTCTTTGCTGATTGGATGATTTTCAGAACATGTTGTTGTTGTTCAGTCACTAAGTCCTGTCCAGACTCTTTGTGACCCCAAGGACTATATGTAGTACATCAGGCTTTCCAGAACTGATCTGTCATTAACTAATGATGATTGCTGGTTTATGACTTGGGACTTTGGCCAAAGAAAAATCTTTTCTTATACATTAAAAAATATTCATTTTTTTAAAACAGATTTTTCTGATATGGACCATTTTAAAAATCTTTACTGAATTTGTTACAACATTGCTTCTGTTTTACTTTTTTTTTTTGGCCCCTGGGCATGTGGGATCTTAGCTCCCCTACTATGGATTAAACCCACACCCTCCTGGATTGGAAAGCGAGGTCTTGGATTGCCAGACAAGTCCTAAAAAATATGTATTTTAGTTCTAAGTCCCTTCTTCTGGGACTCAGAGGAATGATTTTGTGCTACTGTGGCCATTTAAGAGATTTGAGCACCAATTACTGTGCTGGAGAAATAGCTCTTTTTAATTATCAAGAAGAGCTGAATATAGGTTATTTAGGTAGACCTGACAGAGTCCATATCGGAAGCAGGAAAAGTTATTTAAACACAGGACATGTCCTGTGTATTCAGGACTTTAGGCAACTCAGTTCCAGCCGCATCTCTGGCCCTGCTTCTCTGTCATTTTCCAGAGTCTCAAAGGTTTTCAAAGAGGACCAGCTCAAGGCAAACGTTATGGATAGTTTGAGAAATCTCAAAAAGATACACTGGAAAAAAAAAAAAAGAGAGACACTGAGAAGTTCGGATGGAGTAGTGACATGATTAGAATTGCATTTCAGAAAGATTGCTCAGGCCTCAGAGTAAGAGATTCAGGACTAGGGCTCAGAGATTGGATCTGGGCATGCCTGTTAGATTTAGCAATCAGGACAAGAAAAATTAGTAATTTATTTTTGTATTACATAAAGTAACCATCAAAGTTTGAAATTTTATTTTATTTATACTTGATTTAAAAGACATCACTTTGCCAATAATCCTAGGAAAGTTTGGGCAATGACAAAGTGAAAACTCAGACTTGGCAAAGAACCATGAAATTCGTAATAGCTTCCCCTATGCGGAGTCATGTGTTGTGTGGGACCCTGAGTGGTTTTCCATACATTACCTTCATGGTGTCATTATGAAGAATCATAATTTAGTGATCCTTAATTTAGTTCAGTGGCTGAGAGCCAGGTTCTAAGGTCAGAATTCTGGGGTTCAGGTCTGGGTTCTGTCATCCATTAATTCTGCCACGTTAGGATCCACTTTATTAATTCCTATGATGGAGATAAAATAGTGTTATCTAGTTTAAGGACTACATGAGATAATGGGCTTCGGTTCCTCTGTGCAGGGTATATCCTGTTATATGTGCTCAATGTGCTAGCTGTTATTATAATGTAATATTACAGATGAAGAAACTGAATCTTAGAAAATTTAGGTTACTTTTCCAAGGACATGTAGGAAAAGGCAGGGGTTTGAACAAGATATATCTGACTTCACATCTTCAAATCTATATCATTACTCTCCAGTAGTTCTCAGTATCTGAGTCACAGGTCTGGAGAAAATAAAATACATACCCATGTATTTTTAAATTGAAGTTATTTCTTCTTTTCATAAGAAGAAAAAATTATGTGGTCTAGCAGTTTCTGTCTCAGTCTTAAGACAGTAGAAGCCAAGACGGACAACAGTCTATTACTTGTGGTTCAGCTATAATGTCTTCTTTAATTAATCTACTTCAGAGTACATTATGCCAACTAGAGCCTTAGTGGAAATAGAATATGGAATCTGCAAGAAATGGTTACCACTTTTTAAAAGGCTATGGCTGTTTAAAAAAATTAATACTCTATCCATTTTTTAAAATTGCACTGACAGTAATTCAATATTGAGCAGTTGAATTTGAAGGTTTTTGCCATTTAAACTTCCACCAATCAAAGATGCCCCACAGGGATGTTGTATATCTGCTCACACAGGGAAGACCTACTCAAGTGGCTTCTGCTGGTTTGTGAACTAATTTGAGCCAACTTAAAATAATTCTAGTTGGAATATTTCTCTCTGTGTCTATACTGCTATTGCTATTTTGCCTTAGTTTTGACATTTGGCTCAGCTCCTGTTTATCCGAATTTAAGAAAACAGGAAGACAGATAGTTCAAAGTCATGGAAATAGAGTCACCTCTAGATTAAGAGTTCTAGCCCAAACTCTTCCTTTAAGAACAGAATGACAATCCTAACTGAGGGTTTATAGATAGCTTTTTTAGTTACTAAAGATGTAGATTTCCAAGCCCAGATCTTAAATTTTAGTTATTTGGTTTCCATAATAAATTAAAGCTTATGTTCCCCTTTGGGGAGGCCTTATTAAAACCATGACTAACTTCTCAACTCACAGAATTTGAAATGGGTTATTTTTTTTTTTCCCTTAACAGCTTCACCAAGGTATAATTGACAGAATAAAATGTATGTATTTCAAGTGTATAATTTGATGTTTTGACATATGTACACACCCATGAAACAATCACCACAATTAAGACAATCAAAAGTATCCATCAAATTTCCTCATGACCCTTTTAAAATCCCTTCTCTGATACTCTGCTTTCTTTTCAGATCATATAAATCTTTGGCCTTTTAAAATCCTTTTAAAATTCTCTCTGCATACCCCCACCCCACTCCACATGAAGTTATTGATGTATTTCCTTTCACTGTAGCTTAAAATGTGTGGTAGGAAAAAATTTAAGGTGACCTGCAATGATCCTCACCTTTGTATAATCCTCTCTGCTTTATGGGGAGAACTTATAAATATGATGAATTATCATTTCCATGATTATGTCTTGTTGTTTGGCAAAAACTATTTGCAGATGTAATCAAGTTTACTAATCAGTTGATTTTGAGATAAAGAGGTTATTTTGATGAGACTGATGCTGGGAGGGATTGGGGGCAGGAGGAGAAGGGGTCGACAGAGGATGAGATGACTGGATGGAATCACCAACTCGATGGACATGAGTTTGGGTGAACTCCGGGAGTTGGTGATGGACAGGGAGGCCTGGCGTGCTGCAATTCATGGGGTCGCAAAGAGTCGGAGATGACTGAGTGACTGAATTGAACTGAGTGAGCCAAATGAGCCTTCTAAAAGCAAAGGTATACTTGGCAACTTGTTAGGCAGCAAGAGAAGATGAATACAGATTTTGGCACATGAAAGTGGGATGCTGCCATAAGAAATTCTTAAAATATGGGAGTGGAATTGGAATCAGAAAGTTGGTAGAGGCTGGAGAAATGGTAGTAGAAATATAGATGTTAAAGATGCTGCTGGCAAGATCTCAGGATAAAGTGAGAAAGACATTACTGGAATTTGGAGGAAGAGGATTCTTATCATCCTTGCAGCAGAAAACTTAGCAGAATTGTGTCCTTCTGTGGTATGGAAAGCAGAGCTTGTAAAAAACGAACTTGGACATACAAGATTTTTGAGCCAAGTTTGGAAGATGCTACCTGGCTTCTTCTTGCTGCTTATAATATGTGAGAGAAATACGTTAAGAAAAGATCTGTTAAAAGGAAAAGAACCAGGATCTGATGGTATTGAAAGGTGTCTGCCTATCCAAATGGCAAAAGCTTTTAAAATTAAGAGATTCACTATCAGGAGAGAATGATCTAGAAAAAAGGCTGAGAGTGTGACGCTACAATCCTTTGTTGCAACCTGGGAAGGTTATTAATAACAAAAGATGAGAATACTCACGTTAATTCAAATTAAAAAGTAAAAGAAGGCAGGTTCAGTTCCCTAACCTTGACTGATATCTTTGTGTGAGTGAGGGTGTCATGTTGCTCCCCGGAGTGACTTAAGACTCCTTAAAATTTGGTTAGGTCTTTAAGCCACTCATACAAACATGCTGTTTAAAGAAGGACAAAGTACTTGCTATGAAAACACAGCTTCAAGGCAAATCCCCTTTCCATTCCCTCCACTCCATTTCAACTTTACCGTTTTTCCTATTATAGTTCTATATCTAAATTGTGGAGTTTTCACTGTTGGGTAGTGTTAGCTTACTTGGTTCACATCCTTCGGTATTACGACAGTAAAAGAACTGGAATATTTTGAACAAGTACACAGAGAGACATAAACTGTCAAGGTTTTCAATGTACAGATTGGATAACTGGTTTAGGGATTCACGTTCTTTATAGCATACGTTTGGGGTTCAAGAGAATGGCGAGTTCAAGTGCCAAAACTTCTGCTAGAATTAAGGTCTGGCTTTCTGTGTTGTCCTGCACAACTAGCACAAAGAACTGAGAGACAATGGAGAGCTAGATCCACTGTAGGCATGTACTTTTGCAATCTAGCTACCTTATGATAAGTTTTAGTATTTTGAATATTTACTTTTAAAATTTAGTTTGAATACTAAGTTGATACATTTTAAAACACCTCACATTACAGTTTATTTAAGTCAGAAAGATTTATTGGGAGTTACTATTTATAGATTGTTAAAGACCCCTTAGGCAACATCAAGGCTGTTGCATGCGGACAGTTTCTTGAATTATAGCACAGAGACGTTAATACCTACCTCAGGAATGATAGGGGTCTTAAATAGGCAGTATATTTACTAAAGAAACCTAGAGTTTTCTTAGATTGCCAACCTTTGGAAGACAAGAAATGTCAGGGTGACAGAGTTTAAGTGGCTCTTTTCAGATATGTTACACTGATGGTCTATATTTAAGATGCAGAACAGCCTTCCAGGAGCTATTTAATTAAGTGAAAGTAAGTCTAGTTCCTTTGGAATCGAATGGTGCTGAGAGCAAATACATATCAGCAAATGAAGGAAGTGGGGGAAGTTATTATGTGCTTCATAGACATGGTGATACTTTATAACCCTGTATCAAGGATCCAAACAGTGATTGGTTGAGATAATTATCAAACGGACTTTAAATTTCGGCAGGAACAAAATTGTCATGCAAAAGTCCAGGACAGTGTGCCACTCTCAGCCCTCAAAGAGAAAGATAAGAAATTCTGGATTTTCAAAGTCCCTTTGAAGGCTTTTAAGGTAAGCTGGAACATCTTCTTTACTCGGAACCAAGTGATGCCTTTAGAAAGAAATTCCAGTTTCAGAGAAGCCAATTTGATTTTTAAAAATGAATAACACTTATGATTAGATTTTTTGCTTCCCTTTGACTTGTTGAATCCAGACTATGTTTTAAAAGATAATAGAACATTATATGATAAGGGTTGCTAACTCCACTTCTCAAAATATTGTATCACTGAAGAATAAGACTTTTTTTCATAGCCAGTATGTTAAAATATCAGTTGCTAATAGTCAGAAAAAGTATATTAAGATGAAGCACAGATTTTATATTTAACATTTTAATATCAGAATGAATGATTTGAATATTTTATACATAATTCACCAAATCTCCATTGCTGATATTTTTATCCACAAAAAAACCATCTTTAAGGACCTTGAATCTAGTTAAAGCCCTTTTTTAAGCCTCATCATTGCAATATAAAGTGTGATGGGATTTAAGGGAAAAAGAAAGAAACAATCTCCTTCAAATAGTAACATTTAAATGTTAACTCTATTAAGAAATAAACATGGATTTGGGAATTTGATTTAACACATTGTGTGTGTGTGTGTGTGTGGGCTCAGTCGTGTCCAACTCTTTGCTATCCCGTGGACTGTAGCCCATCAGTGTCCTCTGTCCATGGGATTCTCCAGGCAAGAATACTGGAGTGGGTTGCCATTTCCTTCTCCAGGGGATCTTCCCGACCCAGGGACTGAACAATTTTTCCTGGATCTCCTGCACTGGCAAGTGATTTGATGCACTAAACTACATTTATTCCAAAGTTTGACTAATCCAGTCAGTGATAATTTCCATGAGGCCAGGGTTCGTATCTGGTCCCAGGGCTCAATATCTGGCCCGCATTAGGCCTTCAAACTGTTTTTGAATGAATGAATAAATCTCAATCTACATTTAATTTTTTGGTCCCTGAAAAATCAACCTTTGGCCTAAAAATTATTATTATTATTTTTCTAATTGACAGTAGGGTTTTAAAACTAGCTTAAAATACTTCTACTTAGGATACCTGGAGAGTCTACTTCTGCACACACTTTTTATGTTTCATGATATAATGATAGTTTTGGGAAATAAAAGACACGTTACTAAAAAAAAAATGGCAAACTGAGGTAGAAACTTGGTAATTATCTGCTTTGATTAGTTTTGATAAACATTAGACAACTCAGATATAAATTTCTACCAGGTGACTCAGTGGTAAAGAATCTACCTGAGATGCAAGAGACGTAGGTTCGAACCCTGGGTCAAGAAGATCCCTTGGAGAAGGAAATGGCTACTCACTCCAATATTCTTGCCTAGAGAATTCCGTGAACAGAGGAGCCTGGTGGGCTATAGTTGCAAAGAGTTGGACACAACCAAGCAACTAACACTTGGACTTTGAAACAGGGATTTAAACTTGCTTTTCAAGGTTTTATTAACTTGTTCAAGTTAAGTAAAATCTCATTTTATTGGTGATAATACATGAAATCGTCTGAAGGGAGTTCACACAATCCCAAAGCGTCTGCTTTCAGGCTGATAAAACTGAGGCCATTTCTATAGTGTCTTTCATGCCTTTTACTTACCTGTGGATACAGTGATAAGGCAGGCTGTGTGTAGAGCAATTGTTCTAGAGTAGATCTGAAAGAGAACTAAAGTGGTCAGGTTGATGGACTACAGTTTAGAAATGGGATACATGTAACTCTGTCCTTCACTATAAGTTCCTTTCCAGGAGATCATGTGTCCTCCAAACCATAGTGTAGACTGGTCTTCTGTAGGGTCTATGTAATAACTATATTTGGGACTGCAGAGGACCTTATAACCTCTGCTTACTAAACTGCTGCCCTTTCACATCCATGCCCCAGAGCTGTACATTATGCTGTCCTGAGGTCCCATCAGCCTCGTTTTCTATCTCTAGCATTTTTTGGGAAGTTCAGCCACTTTTGGCTTTCTGCTGAACAGATCTAAGGGTAAAGTAAGCACATTCCCCCCACCTCCTCTGTAACTCTGAAACTGGATTTTCTCCTCTGTGAAAAGTGCCAATTCTTCTAAGACACTTGCTATTCATGGAGGCTTTATTATGCTTCCCCTATCAACATTAAATTCAATTTAGACTAACTTATGATCTACAGTATTATAATCTCAAAATCCAGTGGGAGTGCATGAAATAGAAGTAAAATTCTTCCTTCCTTTCTATAGGACTAGCATCATTATGTCAAGAAATACAGTTTGTAGTAAATAGCTATTTAAAATTTTGATTCTCATGAGCTCAGTATCTATCTCAATGTACACAAAATGTATGCTAGACTGATTCTGAAGATGAATTCTAACAGGAGTGAAGGATCGAGTCTTCAGAAGTCCCACATAATAATTGCTATCATTTATTAAGAGATGGTTAAATAGCCAGAACGATGCTACACACTGCTTACAGTTAGTTAAAGTTCCACAGTGTTCACAAAATGGCTTTTGCTATGCTATGTTTTAGAATACTGTGATCACCAAGACAGTCTCCTGGACCTCAGGAGCTCTCAGTAGGGCGGAGGACCATACAAGTAGCTGCCAGCCTACTCGAAAACAGTGAGAACAGCTCAGTGCTGGCAGTGCAGTGCTACCAGCTTCTGCCAGGTATAAGGAGGAGAGAGACACCAAATAACCTTAAAAAAAAATTGGCTGTACCCCGTGTCATTCAGGACCCTAGTTCCCCAGTCAGGTATCGAACCTGTGCCTCCTCATTGGAAGGGAGAGTCTTAAACTCTGGACCATCAGGGAAATCCCACCAAATGTGCTTTGACTTTCAGCCAGAGAAAGCTTCTCAGAGAAAAATCTTCTGCTAAGATAATTGGGATAATCCTACAGTGCAGCTATTATTATCCTAGACCAAGGAATCAAATGTTTAAGAAACCTACTTAAATTCTTCAAGCTCGCACATCAAGTAACAAAGATAGAATTGGAACCTAGGTCTCTGCATCCAAACTCCATACCCTTTCGTCTTCATGCTGGCAATTTCTTTTCTGTACAGTCTAGCGTAGCCCAGAGACGTGTGGATTTGGGGGGGGAATAATAAATCCTTCACCTATTAAGCATACTCTTAGCAGAATTAGTTGATCCTTGATGAAAACTATTCAGAAGAGATGTTATTGCCAGCAGGAACAGCAGAAGGAGAAAGTTATAGTTATGGCTTTTGTAACTGTCTGGCTGTACGCCTTCACTGGAAAAGCACAGAGTTAGGCAGCTCATCATCATGCTGAGCTGGATAATGCCCTTGCGTGTCTGTGACCCCACTCCTGGTGTGTACTGACCACAGACAACATGTGTGTACTCAGGTGTGTATTGGAACACTGAGTCTTGGCAGCTTCTTCTCATGTTGTGTTCATACTCCTTACCTAGGGAAGAGGCACATGCTTAGAGACCAAAATAATACTTTATATGGTTATCATCTTTTGTTTTATAAGTAATTTTTATTGTTCTTTTTTCTTCCATAACAGCCACTGATTAATATTCCTATAGAAAATGAAGATCATTGTATATTTTTGCATTTGGGCAGTAGCATGGGCCATTCCAGTAAGTATGCCTTCCTCAAAAAAACCTTCTTACTTTACTATCTCTCTTAACACACGTGTGTGTGTATTTTTTTCTTGAGATCTTGAAGATCAGCTGAGCCTAAACTTTTAGATTTGCATGAAAGACTTTATAGGACCAGTTTGGGGTCTCAACAAAACTAAACACGCACTTTAACTCATGCTCCCAGTCTTCTAAGTGAAACTCCTGTTTTGTTGGAAAGATTGTTATTTTTAAAATTCATTCAGATTAATTTACATTTAATGCTTAGAAGTTGTGGAGCCTGTCCATCTTTGCTCATGCCCTGTGAATTTCATTCTAATTAGCAATGAAGCTTTGTTTAAGAAGGTTTCAAGAAAGAAAAATAGGGAAAAAATCACATTTTTTTCAGCAAAGGGAAAACTAATGTTTCACTCAGAAAGTTAAATTTGAAAGATAAACACCAGCAAAGATAAATTAGGAAAATTAAGTCATTTGTAATTTTATTAGCCAGCTGCTACAGTTACCATTTTGATATTCTTTTCTCATGGTATTTCTGTAGTTGAGAATTTGCTTAACTGTTTCTGTTGTGCTCCTGAAGGGCACAGAAGTAGCATAGACTTGCCTTTGTTTCTGCCCTGGTTTTGGTCAGACCTACTATTCTCTTAGGGGTTTTGGCCAAGATTATTCTTAGGGTGGATCTGGTGCTGCTGCGAGAAACTTGTCATACAGAAACACCAAAGGTCTGTCTCCTCATTTTTTCTTCAATGTCATTTTTATTTAAATTTATTTATGTATTGTTTATTTACAGTATTATATTAGTTTCAGGCATGCAGCATAGTGATTCAGTATTTTTACAGATTATTCCTTATTAAAAGTTATTACAAGATAATGACTATAGTTCCCTGTGCTACACAATATATCCTCGTTGCTCATTTATTTTTTTTAGGTAATCTTTCTTTTTTATTTTTAAAATTATGTAAGTGTGATAACACATTTACAGGCTGTCTCCTCATCTTTAATAAAAGACTATTCCCTTTCTAGTGTTGAGATAAGTGATCTGGTTAAAACCTTGGTAAAATTGATAATGTTATAATGAAAAATATATATATGCCAAGTTTAAATTCTATGGAATTCATGTAACAAGTCACTTTTCTTTTGTACCCAACTAGATCATACTTTGGCCTTTGTGTTATATCTTTTTTTCTTCATTTAGGGATAATATGTGTGTGCGTGTGTCTGTGCACATGTGTGTGAGCACATGTGTGCACACATGTACACAAACTAAGAATATTTTCAATTTCCAATATTTTCACTTTGGTAGATCCCTCAAATCAAGCCGTTGGAGAGACATGCTGTTGACAAAACTGTGAATTTAAATCTTCTAGCAAAATCAAAAGTGCCAATACAGGTATAAGATGTAAAATGTATTTCTAAACTCTTTTAGATTCCATTAACTTCCAGAAAATCAATGTTCATCTTTTCAGCTTACTTTACTTTAAGAGGATATCCACAACTTAATTTGAATTGTTTCTCTTTTTCAGGATGCATTAAATGCCAATGATACCACCAAAGAGAGTGGTGGCCTCATGCGTGAAAATGATCGAGAAAGGCAACAGGATATCCAAGATGGTTACAAAGGAGAGAGAAATGGTTCTGAGTGGGCAGAGCTGGGAGGGAAAAGTTCTTCTACAGGTTCCATGTTAGTAAATGAAAAGGAGAATACAGAGGATCTAAAGGGGGGCACAGGAAAACCAGAAACACACAACCATGAAGGGATCCAAGGACAAGAAGGCAGCGTCACTGCAAATGGCCTCAGGGGACGAGTAAGCATCATCCACGATGCTGGAGCAGCAAATGGGAGCCATATTGATGGGATTACCGAGAACAATTCCCAAAATGCAAGTGTTGGAAATACAAGTCAAAGTGAGGACGCCACTGTTGTCCAAGAAGATGGACATCAAGTAGCTGGAAGCAGTAACAGTACAGGTCAGGAGGCAGAAATCAATGGGAATTCCTGTAGAAATGGAGCTGACACAAGCGAAACAACACCTCAGAGAGAAGACGAGAGAAATGGGAATGAGGAGGCAGGGGTATTGCCAGTGGGGAGTGGAGCTGGAAATGGAGAAGATGTTGGTTTGGATAATTTTGAAGGAAGTCCTAGTGGGAATGGAGCAGATGAAGATGAAGACAAGGGCTCTGGTGATGATGAAGGTGAAGTAATAGGGAATGGAGAAAAGGGTAGTGATACCAGCAAGGGCCAGGAGGGTCAGTCTCATGGAGAAGAGGATGACGAGGACAATAGCTTAGGTCAAAATTCAGTTAGTAGTGAAGATGGTGGCCCTGGGGACAAAGAAGACGCCCATATCATTGGTGGAGACAACATCTCCAAGAGTGAGGAAGATTCTGCCGGTATTCCAGAAGACAATGATAGCCAGAAAACAGAGGATACTCAAAAACCCAGTCACAGAGAGAACAAAGCTGTGGAAAATAGAATCACTGAAAAGTCAGAGCCACCTGCTATTGGAAAGAGCCAAGATAAGGTTAGCTTGTGAAGCTGGTTTCTTTCAATGGCAGTTTAACTCCTCCCCTTCCTTTCATGATGGTGTGTGCGCATGCTCAGTCACTCAGTCATGTTAACTCTTTACAATCCCATAGACTGTAGCCTGTCAGACTCCTCTGCCCATGACGGTAGCACAAAAATGAATCATCATGAACCGTCATGTATTTTTGCACCTAAATCACTTGAATATTTAATGGGGGAAGCTAGAGTCCTTATTAGACATTGCTATGGAACAATTTTAAAAGTTGAAATTTCTGAAGATTTGGTTACAGTTCTTCAAAAGTCTTATGCTAAATAATTAATGCATCATGTAACTGTTTACAAAAGTTCCTACTGGATAAAAACATGAATGGGATGGTTTATAATCTAAACATTAGAGTACTTTCAAGTACAATAAAGCACATTTTCACAGACAGGTGTTTCTGAAGTACTGAAATCCCAACTCCTGTTCTCTGGCCAATTCCCCCAGTCGTCCTCAGACCAATGCAATTTTGCAGTATAACATTCACTAATTAATCATTCTTTTCTCCATCTTTCCATAGGGAATGGAAGTGGAAAGTCCCAGCAGTGGCCACAGAAACAATGTTACCAAAGAAGCTGGGAAAGTGAATGAAGATAAAGAGAATAAAGGCCAAAATGGAATGATTGTGGGCAAAGGAAATGTCAAGAGACAAGGAGAGATTGACATTATACAAGGAGCTGGCCAGAAACTGGAATCTGGAAATAAGCTTGGACCCAGCAAAACACACAGTGACAGTAACAGTGATGGATATGACAGTTATGAGTTTGACGGTGAATCCATGCAAGGAGATGATCCCAACAGCAGTGATGAGTCTAATGGCAGTGATGATGCCAATTCTGAAGGTGATAATAATCACAGTAGCCGAGGAGATACTTCTTATAACTCTGATGAATCAAATGACAATGGCAATGACAGTGGCTCAAAAGGAGATGATAATGGTAGTGATAACACATCAGATGCTAATGATAATGGTAGTGATGGCAATGATAACAATGGAGGTGATGACAATGGCAAATCAGGCAACAGCAAAGATACAGCAGACAGCAGTGACAGTGACAGCAAACCAGATAGTGACAGCAGCGACAGTAGTGACAGCAGTGATAGTAGTGAAAGTGACAGTAAGTCAGACAGTGACAGCAGTGACAGCAGTGAAAGTGACAGTAAATCAGACAGTGACAGCAGTGACACTGATAGCAGTGATAGCAGTGACAGCAGTGATAGTGACAGTAAATCAGACAGTAGTGACAGTGACAGCAGGGACAGCAGCAATAGCAGTGACAGTGACAGTAAATCAGACAGTGACAGCAGCGACAGCAGTGACAGTAGTGACAACAGTGAAAGTGACAGTAAATCAGACAGTGACAGCAGTGACAGCAGCAACAGTAGTGACAGCAGCGACAGCAGCGATAGTGACAGTAAATCAGACAGTGACAGCAGCGACAGCAGTGACAGCAGCGACAGCAGTGACAGCAGCGACAGCAGTGACAGCAGTGACAGCAGCGACAGTAGTGACAGCAGCGACAGCAGCGATAGTGACAGTAAATCAGACAGTGACAGCAGCGACAGCAGTGACAGCAGTGATAGTAGCGACAGCAGCGACAGTAGCGACAGCAGCGACAGTAGTGACAGTAGTGACAGCAGTGACAGCGACAGTAAATCAGACAGTGACAGCAAAGACACTGATAGTAGTGACAGCAGTGACAGTGACAGCAGTGACAGTGACAGTAAATCAGACAGTAGTGACAGCAGTGACAGCAGCGATAGTGACAATAGTGACAGTAAATCAGACAGTGACAGCAGTGACAGTGACAGCAAGTCAGATAGTGACAGCAGTGACACTGATAGCAGTGATAGCAGCGACAGTAGTGACAGTAGTGACAGTGACAGCAGTGACAGCAATGGCAGTGACAGTAAATCAGACAGTAGTGACAGCAGCGACAGCAGCGATAGTGACAGCAGCGACAGCAGTGACAGCAGCGACAGCAGCAACAGTAGTGACAGTAGTGATAGTGACAGTAAATCGGACAGTGACAGCAAAGACACTGATAGCAGTGACAGCAGCGACAGTAGTGACAGTAGTGACAGCAGTGATAGTGACAGTAGTGACAGTAAATCAGACAGTGACAGCAGTGACAGTGACAGCAAATCAGATAGTGACAGCAAAGACACTGACAGCAGTGACAGCAGCGACAGTAGTGACAGTGACAGCAGTGACAGCAATGGCAGTGACAGTAAATCAGACAGTAGTGACAGCAGCGACAGCAGTGACAGCAGCGACAGCAGCGACAGCAGCAACAGTAGTGACAGTAGTGATAGTGACAGTAAATCGGACAGTGACAGCAAAGACACTGACAGCAGTGACAGCAGCGATAGTAGTGACAGTAGTGACAGTGACAGTAAATCAGACAGTAGTGACAGCAGTGACAGCAGCGATAGTGACAATAGTGACAGTAAATCAGACAGTGACAGCAGTGACAGTGACAGCAAGTCAGATAGTGACAGCAGTGACACTGATAGCAGTGANGGGGCATTGGCCTAATCTTGCAGTAATTATATCCATATTCTGAGTAGATGGTCTGCTTACAGCTGCGTAAAAGATGCTCTCATCATGATCTCCAGTTTGGCAACAATTCATTTTCTTGTTCTAAAGAAGAAATATATTGCAACATAAAAAAAAAAAATCACAGCAATCATTTAATTTACCCAAACCATGAGAATAATCTTTGTAATTAGTGAGTAGAGTAATTACAAATTACAGAAATTCTAAAGAGTTCTAGACAGAAAAGAATTTAGAGGCTCGTTTAAACAGCAAAATCTCACATATAAGATCACATTCCTGGAAAGCACTGCTAGAAATGTAGCATAAAGTTCGTAAAATTATTGACAAAACTGAGGCAGTATTTAGAACATGCCTTGCCTCAAGCTGCCACTCTCCAACTATTAATAAATAAACAAATTCATGAATGAAGGGCTCTTGGAGGGGGTGCACTTTTTGAACTCTGTTCAGAACTCTGCTAAGAGGATTTAGTTGTCTTCCTCATTCTTGGACTTGCCTAGTGGATCAGTTGGTAAAGAATCCACCTACAATGCTTCCTGGGCTGGGAAGATCCACTGGAGAAGGGAATGGCTACCCACTCCAGTATACTGGCCTGGAGAATTCCAGGGACTGTTACAGTACATGGGGTCGCAAAGAGTCGGACACGACTGAGCTACTTTCACTTTTACTTTCCTCAATCTCACCAAGTCAAACCTGGTGCATATTTGCTTTTAAATCCCCATAGACAAAAAATCCCAAATCAGACCCTGAGACTCCCTATTAATCTCTTTAATAAAGCCAACAGTCGGTCTGGGAACTGCTCACTTTGTTAAAATCTAAGAGTCATTTGTTGTTGTTCAGCGGCTCAGTCATGTCCAACTCTTTGCGGCCCCATGGACTGCAGCTCACCAGGCTTCCCCGTCCTTCACCATCTCCCAGAGTTTGCTCAAACTCATGTCCACTGAGTGGGTGATGCCACCCAACCATCTCGTCCTCTGCCTTTAATATCTCCCAGCATCAGGGTCTTTTCCAATGAGTCAGTTCTTCCCATGTGTGGCCAAAGTATTAGAGTTTCAGCTTCAGCATCCATCCTTCCAGGGGAATATTAAGGATTGATTTCCTTTAGGATTGACTGGTTAGATCTCCTAGCTGTCCAAGGGACTCTCAAGAGTCTTCTCCAGCACCACAGTTCGAAGGCGTCAATTCTTCAGTGCTCAGCCTTTTTTATTGTCCAGCTCTCACATCCATACATGACTACTGGAAAACCCATAACACTGACTATATGGACTTTTGTAGGCAAAGTAATGTCTCTGTTTTTTAATACGTTGTCTAGGATTGTCATTGCTTTTCTTCCAAGGAACAAGCATCCCTTATTTCTGCATCTATTTGCCATGAAGTGATGGGACCGGATGCTATGATCTTCATTTTTTGAATGTTGAGTTTTCAGCCAGCTTTTTCACTTTCCTCATCCACTTTCATCAAAAGGCTCTTTAACTCCTCCCCACTTTCTGCCATAAAAGGGTAGTGTCATCTGCTTATCTGAGGTTACTGATATTTCTTGCAGCAATCTTGATTCCAGCTTGTGCTTCATCTAGCCTGGCCTTTTGCAAGAGGTACTCTGCATATAAGTTAAATAAGCAGGGTGACAATATACAGCCTTTACATACTCCTTTCCTGATTTGGGACCAGTCTGTTGTTCCATGTCCGGTTCTAACTGTTGCTTCTTGACCTGCGTACAGGTTTCTCAGGAGGCAGGAAAAGTGGTCTGGTATTCCCATCTCTTTAAGAACTTTCTAAAAGTTTGCTGTGATCCACACAGTCAAAGGCTTTAGTGTAGTCAATGAAGCAGAAGTAGATGTTTTTCTGGAATTCTCTAGCTTTTTCTATGGTTCAACGGCTGTTGGCAATTTGATCTCTGGTTCCTCTGCTTTTCTTAATCCAGCTTGTACATCTGGAAGTTCTCGGTTCATATACTGTTGAAGCCTAGCTTGAAGGATTTTGACCATTACTTTGCTAGCATGTGAAATGAGTGCAATTGTGTGGTAGTCTGAACATTCTTTGGTACATTCAACTAAAATCTGAGCATGATTTTGCATGAATGAGGGTACTTCTTAGTTTTAAGATGAAGTCCTAACCCTAGAACATGAGGATCTTAAAGATGTATGAGACTAGAGTGTGATGTTTAACAGGGTGATATAATTTATCACCCAAACTAGGACACCCTTGAAAATGAAAGGGCTGCTATGAATAATTACTTGGGGAAAGGAGGTATAAAATTGGCTTGTCTGGGACTCTGGAAGATATAACAACCATAACCATAAACCTTAGTGTATTATTCAAGATTTAGTAGTGATGATTTGTAAGTTCCCTCTTTTTCCACTTTGGTAACTATTTTGCATTTGTTCTAATTCAAAGGTAGAATTCTATATGGCAAAGTTTTGAAAGTAGCTTCTTTAATGTTAATTTTCAACCAGTCATTAGTTGACAATTTATTTTCTACTACTAGGCATATTTTACACAAAGAGTTTCAGTAAGGTTTTTTTTTTCCTCCTTCCTTTATGCAAGATTTTCTTAGTTAAGAGATCAATATTGCAAGTAATAGTGCTGACAGCTTTAAAAATTTGGCTATTAATATATTACTTGGTAACTCATAATACTGTAAAATTTCAGATTTCTACTATATTATAGTCATGGAAATGACTCCAAACTTCTTACCTTAAAATATGCTCTAGACTTAACTCCTTTATGTGTCAGGATTTTTTTTCCCAATTTATAAATTGTGGCTTCTAGTAACTGTCGTACCTATTTCAAAATGTTGTCATGGGCATTAAGTAAGGCAATGAATACGAAACTCTTTGTAAATTATATGATATACAAATGAGAGACAGTGAATTTTGGTGCTATAATAAACATCTATTTATATGACTATCGACAAGAAAACGCCCTTCATCTTAATGAGTTTGTGAGTACTTACTTCCTCTATCATATTTTTAAAAATTAGTTTTTTTTTCTCCAGTCCACCTCAAGGCTTGTAGGATTTCAGTTCCCCATCCAGAGACTAAATGTGGGCCCAAGCAGTGACAGCACCAAGTCCTAACAATTGAACAGCCAAGGAATTCCCTAAAATTAATTGAAAAATTAATATATATATACATACACACACAAAATAAAAATTTTAAACACAATGAAAAGGTATACAAAAATATGATGCTCCGAAGATTTGATGTTTTTGAACTGTGGTGTTGGAGAAGACTCTTGAAACTCTCTTGGATTGCAAGGAGATCCAACCAGTCTATCCTAAAGGAAATTGGTCCTGAATATTCATTGGAAGGACTGATGCTGAAGCTGAAACTCCAATATTTTGGCCACCTGATGCAAAGAACTGATTCACTAGAAAACACTCTGATGCTGGGAAAAATTGAAGGTGGGAGGAGAAGGGAACGAGAGAGGATGAGATGGGATGGCATCACCGACTTGACGGACATGAGTTTGAGTAAGCTCCAGGAATTGGTAATGGACAGGGAAGCCTGGTGTGCTGCAGTCCATGGGGGTCACAGAGTTGGACATGACTGAGCAATTGAACTGACTATCATTCCAGACTCCCCGTCTTCTATTTTTCTTCCCTAGAGACAATTCCCATTACTACAATTAATATCTCACGGAGCTTTTCATAAACATTCTGTGCACATATAAACAGGAATTTCCCCATTTTAAAAACACTTGGAAGTCTACCACACATGATGTGTTTAACTTTCTCTTTTTGAATATGGGTTCATTACACACAGACTGACATTTTCTTCACAGCCATTTTGTATTTCATTTTATGAAATGTCTTAGGTGTTTCACCTGTCCCTATTTTTCTGTCACCCTTTCTAGTTGAGAAACTTTGCAGGTGTCACCTGAGTCAAGATGGATAAATTTCCAGTCAGTTCTTATAAAGACTTTACTATAAAAGGTGTTTCTGGTCTGGATGTTGTTCTGAATCTACGGCCGATGTCAGAAATTAGGAAGTAAGACCATGGTCCTGATTTTCCTCTATAGTCATGTCTGCTTTGACCTACATTTGTGTTCCAGGTAAAAATGAAGGAGACACTCCCAGAGAACGTCTCAAGAGTAGATCCTTTTAACACAAGAAGTCTGGTATTAGAAAATAAAATTGCTTTTAGGTTACTCTCTGGGTTAAAGATTAATGAACTATCTGCTAATTATTGCCCATCAGAGCCTTATTTTTTTTTAAACAGCAGGTTGCCACTCATTTAGTCGATCATGATATCATGACTCATGAGTAACACTTTGCAAAATGAAAGAATAAGAAAGAAAAACCTTTAGTGCACAATGTGTAGTGTTCTGTGAAACAATGTTATTTGTCTCTGTATACTTACATACACAAATATGTTTAAATATGCGTATGCTGTTGGTTGCGGTAAAAAAAGATGCAAAAGTCATTGGTTTGGAAAAGTGTTATAAAACATTATTACTGCTAGTAATCATTATGGGTTTACTTTTCATCTTCACTTTTCTCCTTACAAACCTCTAAGTCTCTTTCCTACTTTTGAAGCGGCGGTTTAAAAAAAAACAACAAAACAATAGAACAAGAAAGAGTGATATGTGTGTGGAGGGGTGAGGGAAGGGTGGCGGCAGGGGACTGGTTTCTGTGCTACAGTAAAAGAGCCGAGGTAATAGTGCCGTCTTTTGAACAAGAGGCTGTCATGATGCTGATGGTGGGTTTATCGGGATTTTAAGGTTTCATGTTTGTTGCATGAATTACTCCATGTATGACTGCGATGCATGCATGCTCAGTCACTCAGTCATGTCCGACTGTTTGTGATCCCATGGATCATAGCCCACCGGTCTCCTCTGTCCATGGGATTCTTCAGGCAAGAATACTGGAGTGGGTTGCCATGCCCTCCTCCAGGGGATCTTCCCCACTCAGGAATCAAACCCACAACTCCTGCATAGCAGGCAGATTATTTACCCCTGAGCAACTCGGGAAGCCTATGACTAAGATGCATGATTTTAAAACTGGCTCTCAGAGGTCATCTTACCCTTCACCTGACCCAGAAATTTCTTCTGCACCTACTCATACCACAAATCAAAAACATGTAGTAAGGGTTTTGGGATTTTTTTGCTATAAAATCTATTTTCTAAAGCAGATTATGAAAAGATAACCTTTAGAGAGTCCTCACCTCACCATAGAAATACATTTTATCAATTGGAATGGAATTTCCCAGAAGTCAAATTTGCTTTATGATTTGTAATGGAAGTTCTGAAAAACTGTAGCCCAAAATAACCAAGAACGATTTTCTTCTCCGTAAAAGGAGCAGAAACAGGACAGAAAAGCCCAGGCACGGATGAAAATATCATTGTGTTCTCACAGTGATCCTTTCCCTGCTGCTTGTAAGCAAATCCTCTGGAGAGTGAAACAAGCCAATAACTCAATGTTCCCAACCCCTCCCCTCTGAACAGGGATCTTGGGTTCAAACTGAAAAAGAAAGAAAGAAAGAAAAAGGAATACAAGCCTTAATTCCTACAGGGCACTCATGTAGCTCAGAAAATGGTATAAAGCCTAAAGGTCACCCATACAGGAGGCTCAATGTGTTTTCCATCAGTTTGCACCTCCCCAAACCCTAGCATGAAACACTGTTATTTACAGACAGCTGTATCAGAAAGTGCTTCCTCTACTCCCAAGTCCATTATTTGGGGCTTTGCCTCTAGCTAAAGTTCTCCCTCCTTTGCTCTTTTTGTTTGTTTTGTTTTTTATTTATTTTTGGTTGCCCTGGGTCTTTGTTGCTGCCCAGGAACACTCTCTAGCTGCAGTGTGGGGCTTCTCGTAGCGGTAGCTTCTCTTGTTGCAGAGCACAGGCTCTAGGGAGCTCGGGTTGCAGTCGTAGGGCACGAGGGTGCAGTGTTGGCGGCTCCCCGGCTCTAGAGCCCAGGCTCAGTAGCTGTGGTGCACAGACTTAGTTGCTCCACAGCATGTGGGATTTTCTTGCACCAGGGATCAAACCTGTGTCTCCTGCACTGACAGGCGGATTCTTATCCACTGTACCACCAGGGAAGTCCCCCTCCTTTACTCTTTCCTCCTTTTCCTCCCTAGCACTTCCTCGCTGCATCTTCCCTTCAAACAGATGAAGACGTGTCCGTGGGGAGAAAAACACTTTGTCCCTTGCAGAATTTAATTTCCACACATCACCCTGTGTGAGGCCCCAGTCAAACCCGCTTGCCAGTGGCTACTCTGCCTGAACTTGGATCACTGGCTCGTTTGCCTGCTCCCAAGAGTTCAGTTACAACCAGCGGGTCCTGGCTCCTACCTTCTTAGTGCGAATACTTTCCGCAGTTGAAACCATGAAATCTTCCTTGCTATCCTCACTTGATCTGAACTGAAGGCAGGAGATACTGAGGCTCTAACCAACCAACACTTGTGCTTGGCACCAAAGTGCATTCAATACTTTTTGTCTAATCCTAATATCCTGACTCCCTTCAATGGATTCTTACCTTGTCCTCAAGCAACAATCTCCTTTCCCCTTTCTAAGTGGGCTTCCTCATAGCTTCCTTATCTCATTCTAGCATGTACACTGATTAGAATTGTACCCAGCCCTGTCAACTTAAGGAAAGATCCCCTGGAGAAGGAAATGGCAACCCATTCCAGTATTCTTGCCTGGGAAGTTCCATGAACCGAGAAGCCTGGAGGGCCCTCAGTCCATAGGTTCCCAAAGAATCTGACGCGACTAAATGACTGAGTGCCTGAGCACACAAGCCCATCAGCTTTGGACAACCAGAAGCAAATTGTCTGATACAATCAGGCTTCCAGACCCAATGCAAGGAAGGAGACTGCCCACCAGAACAGCTTTGGAGTCTTAGCAAAGGAAAATACAGAACTCTTGTAGGATTTGGGGGAAAGGGTGGAATTGAGGTGATATTTAAATGACATGGATGGTAAAGAATCTGCCTGCAGAGCCAGAGACCTGGATTCAGTCTCTGGTTTGGGAAGATCCCCTGAAGAAAGGAATGGCAACCCACTCTAGTATTCTTGCCTGGAGAAGCCATGGACAGAGGAGCCTGATGAGCTACAGTCCATAGGGTCACAAAGGGTCAGACATGACTGAGCGTCTAACACTTTCACTTTTCACTTTAAAGGAAGCTGTGTTTGAGAGGAGCAAAGCAAAGCAAGCTATGGCTAAAAGGGTCAGCATCAGGTTTGGACTGTAAAATAGACCCAGGTTCCTGTGTCCTTGGGAAGTGCCAAGTAAAGTTAAGATAAATGCATACCGTTGTGTCCGAATATCTGTACCTGGGTTATAAACTGAGACTCAGTCTTTGTGTCAAAGTGCCTTAGACCTTCTGGGCAAGATGTGGGTGTTTTATTTTTAATGATATAATTTTATTTTATTTTTTGAAAACACAGAAGCTTGGTATTTATTTAGTTATTTTGGCTGTGTCAGGTCTTAGCTGCAGCACTTAGGCTCTTCCTTTTGTATTGTAGGATCTTCTGTCTAGGGAGTCATGACACATGGGATCTTAGTTCCTCAACCCAGGATTGAACCCATGTACCCTGCAATGCAAGATGAATTCCTAGCTACTGGACCCCCAGGGAAGTCCCACTAATATAAGTTTAAAATGCATAGTGTCTACTAAACTATGGTTTTAGAAAATAAAATTTCAAAGTGATTAATAAAGGAATAGTCTCTGGAGAAGACTCTTGAGAGTCCCTTGGACTGCAAGGAGACAAATACAGTCAATCCTAAAGGAAACCAACCCTGAATATTCCCTGGAAGGACTGATGATAAAGCTACAATACTCTGCCCACCTGATGTGAAGAGTCCACTCATTGGGAAAAACCCTGATGCTGGGGAAGACGGAGGGCAAGAGACGAAGGGAACAACAGAGGATGAGGTGGTTGGATAGAATTACCAACTCAGTGGACATGAGCTTGAGCAAACTGCTGGAGATAAAGAAGGACAGGGAAGCCTGGCTTGCTGCAGTCCATGGGGTTGCAAAGAGTCAGACACAACTTAGTGACTGAACAACAACAAAAACAGCATTCAGAGTAGGAGGTTGTTAGGACCCTTTACAAATTCAGTGTCCTTGAGAGAGATGTTATTTTTTGTTACATTTGCAGCTGGCTTCATTTCTGTATGATTTTTCAGTCTGACAAATGGTGGGAAATTTTTACTTTCTCAGTCCAAGCTAATTTTTGCTTTCTCAGGAGGTATATTTCTGCTGAAACCAAAAATCTGCTTATCTTGCTAGTCTTTTCTTATTATGGCAGAATTCCTGGATGCCTGCCTGTTCTTTAAATATCACCCATTCCAGATCACCACCTGTTGGACTTTGCATAACTTCTGTGATTTGTTTCTCTTTTGCTGCTTACTCTCCGCACCCTGAAAAAAGTTGTGCTGTGTGTGCTGGTCTGCCAAGTGGGCCATAAGGCCCAGAATATCCAGTGGTCCTTGAAATGTCGTTGGCACATAGGATGCTGTTGGAGCCTTTGGCAAGTCCCTACAGGTGACTTGCAGCATAATCCTTTAGGATAATCGAGCAAGGCTCTGCTGTCATTTGCAGATAACTGCCTTCCTTTCAAGAAAGCTCTTGGCCTGCTATGGGGCCTTTGTAGAGACTGAACAATTTACCATGTGACCTGAGCATCCTGTTATGAACTAAGCATTACCTGACTTGTGAAGTTACAGAGTTAGGCATTCGCAGCAACACTCCATCATCAAATAGAAGTAATGTGTACATGACTGGGTCTGAGCCCTGAAGGCGCAAGTAAGTTACATGAAGAAGTGACCCAAATGTTCATGATCCCCACTCCTGCTACACTGCCTTCTCTCTCCTAGCCTGTACCTGTGACCTCATGCGGCATTCGGTATGACCTGTTGACAGAGGAGTAGAAGACCCAGACCTGATTTATAGATGGTTCTGCAGAACATGCAAGCGCCACCTCCAAGTGGACAGTTGTAGCCCTATAGCTTCTTTCTGGAATAGCCCTTGAGGATAGTGGTGAAATAAACCCTCTCAGTGGGCAGAACTTTGGACAGTGCACCTGTTTGTTCACTTCATTCTGAAGAAGAAAAGGGCAAGCATGCACCTTTATCCTGATTCATGGGTGGTGGCCACGGTTTGGTTGGATGATCAGGCACTTGGAAGAAGCATGATTGGAAAGTGGATGATGAAGACATTTCAGGAGGAAGTATATTGAAGGATCTCTCTGAGTGTGCAAAACCATAAAGGTATTCGTGTCCTAGGTAAATGCTCACTGAAGGGTTATGCCAGCAGAGGGGGATTATAATAATCAATAGGATCAGATGACATTTTGTGAACACCAGTCTGCCTCTTTCCCCAGACCCCTGTCATTGCCCCATGGGGTCATGAGCAAAGAGGCATGATGTCAGGGATGGAAGCTATGCATGGGCTGAGCAACATGGACTCTTCACCAAGACCAACCTGGCCATGGCCACCACTGAGTGTCTGGTCTCCAGCAACAGATATCTACACTGAGCCCCATATGGCATCATACCCCAAGGTGATCAGCCAACTATATGTCATAGGAGGGGTCATATTTTGTTCTTAATGGAATAGACACTCTAGGTATTGATCTGCCTTCTCTACAAGCAATGCTGATGCCCAAACCACCAAACATGGATTTGGTGTTTAGAATACCTTGTTCACTGCCATGATATTCCACACAGACTTGCTTCTGATCAAGGAACTCAAATCATAGCAAAAGAAGTGCTACAAAGGACCCATGCTTATGGGACTCACTTGTCTTACTATATCCCCCACCATACTGAAGTACCTGGCTTGACAAGATGGTGGAATCCTCAGTTACAAAGGATTTGAAGACTCAGTTACAAAGCCAGTTAGATGGCAATACATTTCCGGGCTGGGGTAAGGTTCTACAGAAATCTGCATATGCCCTAAATCAGTGTACAATATATGATGCAATATCATATTTATATGGTGCAATATTATACTTATATGACAGCCTAGATTCATGAGTCTAGTGATCAAGGGGTAGAAACTGTAGTGGCACCACTCACTGTTAATCTTAGCGACCCAATAGCAAAATTTTTGCTTCTTATATGTGACTTTATGCTTTGCTGACTTCGATGTTTTCATTCCAGAGAAGGAAATGCTTCCACCAGATGACTCAACAATGATTCAATTGAACTGGAGGTTAATACTGCCACCTGGCTACTTGGAGCCCCTCATGACAGGTAAAGAAGAGAATTACTGTGTTGGCTGGGGTGGCTGATCATAATTACCAGGGGAAGACTGAACTATTATTCCACCATGGAGGTAAGGAAATATATGTCCAGAATACAGCAGATCTGTTAGGATGTCTGTTAGCATTATCATGCCTTCTGATTAAGGTAAATGGAAATCTACAACCACCCAATTCAAATAGGACTACAGATGCTCCAGACCCTTTAAGAATGAAGGTTTGTGTGACTTCACTTGGTAAGAAACATGACGAGTTTGGGTGCTTGCTGAAGGCAAAGGAGTCATCAAATGGATAGTGAATGCATGCCAAGTCACTTCAGTCGTGTCCGACTCTTTGAGTCTCCATGGACTGTAGCCTGCCAGGCTCCTCTGTCCATGGGATTCTTCAGGAAAGAATACTGGAGTGGGTTGCCATTTCCTCCTCCAAGGGATCTTCCCAACGCAGGGATAGAACCTGCGTCCCTTATGTCTCCTGCATTACAGGTGGGTTCTTTACCACTAGTACCACCTGGGAAACCCTAGAATAAGTAATAGGAGAAGATATTACAATTATCAACTAAGACCACATGACAAGCTACAGAAATAAGGACTGTAACTGTCATGAGTATTTCTCTTATCTTATTATGAATACAGTTGTGTGTGGCTATTATATGTATGGGCTTGCCTGACAGCTCAGATGGTAAAAAAATTGCTTGCAATGCAGGAGACACAGGTTTGATCCCTGGCTCAAGAAGGTCCCCTGGAGGAGGGAATGGGTACCCTCTCCATTATTCTTGCCTGGAAAATTCCATGGACAGAGAAGCCTAGCCAGCTATAGCCCATGGGGTCGCAAAGAGTCAGGCAAAACTGAACAATTAACACTTTCACTTTTTTCAAGCTATCCTTGTCTTTTTTCCTCTCTGTTCCCTTACCATGTACCATAAAAAATGTATTGATGTTATATCACTATTTAAACATTGTTGACTTTTATGGGAAAGAAATGCAGAAAGGCAAAATGGTTGTCTGTGGAGGACTTATAAACAGCTGTGAATAGGAGAGAAGCAAAAGGCAAAGGAGAAAAGGAAAGATATACCCATTTGAATGCAGGGTTCCAAAGAATAGCAAGGAGAGATAAGAAAGCCTTCTTCAGTGATGAATGCAAAGAAATAGAGGAAACCAATAGAATGGGAACAACTAGAGACTGCTTCAAGAAAATTAGAGATACCAAGGGAATATTTCATGCAAAGATGGGCAGAATAAAGGTATAGACCTAACATAAGCAGAAGATATTAAGAAGAGGTGGTAAGAATACACAGAAGACTATACAAAAAAGATCTTCAAGGCCCAGATAATCACAATGGTGTGATCACCAACCTAGAGCCAGACATCCTGGAATGCAAAGTAAGTGGGCCTTAGGAAGCATCGACTACAAACAAAGCTAGTGGAGGTGATGGAATTCCAGTTGAGCTGTTTCAAATCCTAAAAGACGATGCTGTGAAAGTGCTGCACTCAATATGACCTCAATATGCCAGCAAATTTGGAAAACTCAGCAGTGGCCACAGGACTGGAAAAGGTCAGTTTTCATTGAATTCCCAAAGAAAGGCAATGCCAAGGAATGCTCAAACTACTGCACAATTGCACTCATCTCACATACTAGTAAAGTAATGCTCAAAATTCTCCAAGCCAGGCTTCAGCAATACGTGAACTGTGAACTTCCTGATGTTCAAGCTGGTTTTAGAAAAGGCAGAGGAACCAGAGATCAAATTGCCAACATCTGCTGGATCATGGAAAAAGCAAGAGAGTTCCAGAAAAATATCTACTTTTGCTTTATTGACTATGCCAAAGCCATTGATTGTGTGGACCACAAAAAACTGTGGAAAATTCTTAAAGAGATGGGAATAGCAGACTACCTGATCTGCCTCTTGAGAAATCTGTTTGCAGGTCAAGAAGCAACAGTTAGAACTGGACATGGAACAACAGACTGGTTCCAAATTGGGAAAGGAGTACATCAAGGCTGTATATTGTCACCCTGCTTATTTAACTTATATGCAGAATACATCATGAGAAATGCTGGACTGGATGAAGCACAAGCTGAAATCGCTGGGAGAAATATTAATAACCTCAGATATGCAGATGACACCACACTTATGGCAGAAAGTGAAGAAGAACTAAAGGGCCTCTTGATGAATGTGAAAGAAGAGAGTGAAAAAGTTGGCTTAAAACTCAACATTCACCCTAAAGACTCCACCATAAAATTACTAGAGCTAATCAATGAATATAGTAAAGTTGCAGGATATAAAATCAACACACAGAAATCCCTTGCATTCCTATACACTAAAAATGAGAAAATAGAAAGAAATTAAGGAAACAATCCCATTCACCATTGCAATGAAAAGAATAAAATACTTAGGAATTTTACCTAAAGAAACTAAAGACCTATATATAGAAAACTATAAAACACTGGTGAAAGAAATCAAAGAGGACACTAATAGATAGAGAAATATACCATGTTCATGGATTGAAAGAATCAATATAGTGAAAATGAGTATACTACCCAAAGCAATATACATATTCAATGCAATCCCTATCAAGCTACCAGCAGTATTTTTCACAGAGCTAGAACAAATAATTTCACAATTTGTATGGAAATACAAAAAACCTCGAATAGTCAAAGCAATCTTGAGAAAGAAGAATGGAACTGGAGGAATCAACCTGCCTGACTTCAGGCTCTACTACAAAGCCACAGTCATCAAGACAGTATGGTACTGACATAAAGACAGAAATATAGATCAATGGAACAAAACAGAAAGCCCAGAGATAAATCTACACACCTATGGACACCTTATCTTTGATAAAGGAGACGAGAATATACAATGGAGAAAAGACAATCTCTTTAACAAGTGGTGCTGGGAAAACTTGTCAACCACTTGTAAAAGAATGAAACTAGATCACTTTCTAACACCACACACACAAAATAAACTCAAAATGGATTAAAGATCTAAATGTAAGACCAGAAACTATAAAACTCCTAGAGGAGAAGATAGGCAAAACACTCTCTGACATAAATCACAGCAGGATCCTCTGTGGCCCACCTCCCAGAATATTGGAAATAAAAGCAAAAATAAACAAATAATTTAACTATTTAATTAAAATTAAAAGCTTCTGCACAACAAAAGAACCTATAAGCAAGGTGAAAAGACAGCCTTCTGAATGGGAGAAAATAATAGCAAATGAAGCAACTGACAAACAACTAATCTCAAAAATATACAAGTAACTGCTGCAGCTCAATTCCAGAAAAATAAATGACCCAATCAAAAAATGGGCCAAAGAACTAAATAGACATTTCCCCAAAGAAGACATACAGATGGCTAACAAACACATGAAAAGATGCTCAACATCACTCATTATCAGAGAAATGTAAATCAAAACCACAATGAGGTACCATTTCACACCAGTCAGAATGGCTGAGATCCAAAAGTCCACAAGCAATAAATGCTGGAGAGGGTGTGGAGAAAAGGGAACCCTCTTACACTGTTGGTGGGAATGCAAACTAGTACAGCCACTATGGAGAACAGTGTGGAGATTCCTTAAAAAAACTGGAAATAGAACTGCCTTATGACCCAGCAATCCCACTGCTGGGCATACACACCATGGAAACCAGAACTGAAAGAGACACGTGTACCCCAATGTTCATCGTGGCACTGTTTATAATAGCCAGGATATGGAAGCAACCTAGATGTCCATCAGCAGACAAATGGATAAGAAAGCTGTGGTACATATACACAATGGAGTATTACTCAGCCATTAAAAACAATACATTTGAATCAGTTCTAATGAGGTGGATGAAACTGAAGCCGATTATACAGAGTGAAGTAAGCCAGAAAGAAAAAGACCAATACAGTATACTAACGCATATATATGGAATTTAGAAAGATGGTAATGATAACCCTGTATGCGAGACAGCAAAAGAGACACAGATGTATAGAACAGTCTTTTGGACTCTGTGGGAGAGGGAGAGGGTGGGATGATTTGGTAGAATGGCATTGTACATGTATAATATCATATAAAAAACGAATCACCAGTCCAGGTTTGATGTAGGATACAGGATGCTTGGGGCTGGTGCACTGGGATGACCCAGAAGGATGATATGGGGAGGGAGGTGGGAGGGGGGTTCAGGATTGGGAACACGTGTGCACCTGTGGTGGATTCATGTTGATGTATGGCAAAACCAATACAATATTGTAAAGTAATTAGCCTCCAATTAAAATAAATAAATTTAAATTTTAAAAAACCCCTCAACATTCAGAAAACTAAGCTCATGGCATCTGGTCCTATCACTTCATGGCAAATAGATGGGGAAACAGTGGAAACAGTGATAGATTTTATTTTGGGGGCTTCAAAATCACTGCAGATGGTGACTGCAGCCATGAAATTAAAAGACGCTTGCTCTTTGGAAGGAAACTTATGACCAACTTAGACAGTGTATTAAAAAACAGAGATATTACTTTGCCAACAAAGGTCTGTCTAGCCAAAACTCTGGTTTTTCCAGTAGTCATGTATGGATGTGAGAGTTGGACTATGAAGAAAGCTGAGCACTGAAGAATTGATGTTTTTGAACTGTGGTGTTGGAGAAGACTCTTGAGAACCCCTTGGACTGCAAGGGGATCCAACCAGTCCATCCTGAAGGAAATCAGTCCTGAATGTTCTTTGGAAGGACTCGTGCTGAAGCTTTAACTCCAATACTTTGGCCAACTGATGTGAAGAACTGACTCATTGGGAAAGACCCTGATGCTGGGAAAGATTGAAGGCAAGAAGAGAAGGGGATGAAAGAGGATGAGATGGTTGGATGGCATCACTGACTCAATAGACATGAGTTTGGGTAAACTTCTGGAGTTGGTGATGGACAGGGAGGCCATGCTGCAGTCTAAGGGGTTGGAAAGAGTCGGACATGACTGAGCAACAGAACTGAACTGAACTGAATTTTTATGGGACTTAACCTCCATAGTCATGTACCCAGTCCTATATCTATATCTCTTATATATCTCCCATATCCTATAGGTTCCATTTCTCTGTTGAACACTGTTACAATAAGTGGTGAAGAGGGAATTCTGAGTAAGTTGAGCCATTGATTAGAAGCAGAATGTGCTGAAAGGTAGAAGAAATAGGTGAAGATGCCTGAAGTATAGGATTTGCAGAGAAATTACAAGTAAGAGGATGAAATAGAGAGACGGGAAAGAAGTATAGTTTACCCTTGAATAACATGGGTTTAAATGGCTTGGGTTCATGCATATGCAGATTTCTTCAATGAATATGTGCTACAGTACTACATTATCTCCAGCTGGTTAAGTCTGCAGATGCAAAACCCAAGATACAGGGGAACAAAGGATACGGTTGGCTGACCGATTTTTTTTGGCTGGTCGAGTTTTGAATGATCTGGGGTTGGCACCTCTAACCTCATGTTGCCCATGGTTCAACTGTAATGTAGGGTGGTGCTGGTTATTCCATTTCGGCTGTTTTTTTTTTTTTTTTTTAAACTTGAAATACCAGCAATTGGAAATGGTTCAGTCTAAGTAGTAGTAAATAGGATGTTGGACAAAGCTATTTATTCCTTTAAAAAACATGAAGCATTTGGGAGAAAATATGCTCCACCATGTATGTTGGAATCCAGAACAAACAAGATCTGCCTGGCATTTCACGGAATCTGCAATGTTTTGACTTCAACATTCTTGATCTTATTAGACATGTCAATGAAGATTTTCACACATCTCTGTCAGGATTGCCACTGACAGTAAGATACATCCTAAAAAGACTTTAACTTTCAGACTAAACTACTTGTTTCCAAACCGATCTTTTTCCTTCCACAAATTAGGAGTTGACTCTTTTGGAATCCTGTTGTTGGCACATGGAAGGGTGTAGAAAGGAAGTCCCAAGCAGGAAAACTTGGAGAACTGATGTCTGTAATCTATCCTAAGCATTATTTAAGGTTGGCAAAGAAAAATGAGGGACATGATTTACTAAGTGTTGTTCATTTTATTCTACTAGCAATTTTCTCCAAGATCAGAACACCCTGAGCTCT
Source organism: Redunca redunca (assembly GCA_006410935.1). Lineage (NCBI taxonomy): Eukaryota > Metazoa > Chordata > Mammalia > Artiodactyla > Bovidae > Redunca > Redunca redunca. The sequence continues at coordinate 79,735 of SJYQ01001699.1, forward strand.
CCAGATTTGAGAAAAGTCTATTTCTGTGGCAGACTGGCCTGGAAAATCCCCTGGACAGAGGAGACTGGTGGGATACAGTCCATGCAGTTGCAAAGAGTCGGACATGAATGAATGCCTGAGCATAGTACACAGTGATATATATATATATATTTTAAAAATTATCATAGATGTACACTTTCTGTTATATAAAATATATGACAATTTGCTTAGCCATTCTGCTGCTGATAGACATTCTGGCTGTTTCTATGTTTTGGCTATTGTGAAAAATGCTGCTATGAACATTTTTGTCCATGTCTTGTGGTTCACAGAAGCATACATTCCTCATGGGTGTATACGTAGGAATAGAATTACTGGGTTACACATTTGTGTGGATTTAGCATTCTGTCTGACCATTGGCTTCTTTGGTCCTGTTTTACTTCTGTGCTGGGTTGAGTTAGATGCCTCTCTTCTATGCTCCTGTGGCATCCTGTGTATACCTGGATTGATAATGCTTTTATCACAGGGAAAAAAAGAATTGCCAGCTTTCACTCTGAATCTGTACTGCCCCATATGGTAGCCAGTAGCCATGTGTGGCTTAAGCCACTTATGTTGATTTTATTTTATTAAATTGTTTATATTAGAGTGTAGTTGCTTTATAATGCTGTGTTAGTTTCTACTGTGTTAGCTTCTATTGGAAAAGGAAATGGCAACCCACTCCAGTGTTCTTGCCTGGAGAATCCGAGGGACGGGGGAGCCTGGTGGGCTGCCGTCTATGGGGTCACACAGAGTCAGACATGACTGAAGCGACTTAGCAGCAGTTTCTACTGTACAGCAAAGTGAATCAGCTACACATAGTTTGGATTTCCTTTCCATCTAGGTCACCACAGAGCCTTGTGGAGAGCTCCCTGTGCTATACAGCAGATTCTCATCAGTTATCTATTTTATACAATCAATAGTGTGTATATGTCAATCTCGATCTCCCAGCTTATCCTACCCCTCCTTCTCTGCTTCGTGTCCATGTGTTCGTTCTCTATGTCTGTGTCTCTATTTCTGCTTTGTAGCCACTTGAGTTTTAATTAATTAAAATGCAACAAAATTAAACACTCAGTTCCACAATCCCCTGGCCACATTTTAAGACTCAAGGACAAATGTCTCCTGGCCACCCCACTGAACCATCCAAATACAGAACATTTCCATGATCCCAGAAAGTTCTGCTGGACATGTCATTCTGGAATGCTAGTTCCTCCAAGTCCAGGCCATGACTTGTTCATCATATCTCTCCATGCTCATCATGGTGCCCATCACTGCAGGCTCTTGACAAATATCTATTGAACTAGACTGCCTCTAAGGAGATTTAGGGGCTGCCCTGGTGGCTCAGATGGTAAAGTGCCTGCTTACAACTTGGGAGACCTGGGTCCATAGCAGAATTTTTCACAATAGCCAAAACACAGAAACAGCCAGAATGTGTTTCCTGTGCTGGAAATCCCTGGGTCAGGAAGATCCCCTGGAGAAGGAAATGACAACCCATTCCAGTATTCTTGCCTGGAAAATCACATGGATGGAGGACCCTGGTAGGCTATAGTCCATGGGGTCGCAAAGAGTTGGACATGACTGAGCAACTTCACTTTCATTTTTTCTTTCAGGTGGCGCAGTGGTTAAGAATCCACTTGCCAATGCAGGAGACGTGGGTTTGATCTCTGGGTCAGAAAGATGCCCTGGAGGAGTAAATGGCAACCCACTCCAGTATTCTTGCCTGGAAAATTCCATGGACAGGGGAGCCTGGTGGGCTACAGTCCTTGAGGTCGCCAAGAGTCAGACAAGACTGGGCACACACACACAAGGAGGTTTATAGTTTAGTGGTGAAAAGAGAAAATACAACAGAATGCTAAATGAGGTTGCAAAGGCTGAGAACTAACATAACAGAGGTCAGAGATAATAGTTCCCTAACATCCTGAAGGAGAAGGCAATGGCAACCTACTCTAGTACTCTTGCCTGGAAAATTCCATGGGTGGAGGAGCCTGGTAGGCTGCAGTCCATTGGGTAGCAAAGAGCTGGACATGACTGAATGACTTCACTTTCACTTTTTACTTTCATGCATTGGAGAAGGAAATGGCAACCCACTCCAGGGCTCTTGCCTGGAGAATCGCAGGGAGGGGGGAGCCTGATGGGCTGCCTGCTGTCTATGAGGTCGCACAGAGTCGGACACGACTGAAACGACTTAGCAGCAGCAGCAGCAGCAGCAACATCCTGAAGATATACGGGGGTAGATCATCTATCCAAGGTGGACCTAGAGACTGTGAAACAATTATCATAGGGATTGGCCAAGAAGTTCATTCGAGTTTTTCCATAAGATGACAAGGAAAAACCCAAATGAACTTTTTGGCCAACCCCAAATAACACAACCTGTGTTCCCTGCATTGGAAGGCAGATTCTTAGCCACTGGAGCTCCAGGGAAGTCCATAGTTTAGTCTTCATTTTCAAAATTTTTCTTTTATGTAAACTTTTTTCATGACTCCTAATACTTCATTTCTAAATTATTCTAGTTTCTATTTATGCTGTGTTTTCATCTATTGTGCCAGTTTCTTGATGTCTTTTTGCTATTTTTAAAATAGAATGTTATGGTTTTGATATATTCTCAGATGCCGTATTGTCTATTAGATTTTTTGATTTCTGCTTTTATCTAAACTTCATAGCTTTTTTGTGTTTTTATATAAAGTTGGTTTTCCTGATTTTTTTGGAAGGAGGCATGGAGCTTTCAGTTCAGTTCAGTTCAGTTCACTCCAGTTCAGTCGGACTCAGTCATGCCCGACTCTTTGCGACCCCATGAATCGCAGCACTCCAGGCCTCCCTGTCCATCACCAACTCCCGGAGTTCACTCAGACTCACGTCCATCGAGTCAGTGATGCCATCCAGCCATCTCATCCTCGGTCGTCCCCTTCTCCTCCTGCCTCCAATCCCTCCCAGCATCAGAGTCTTTTCCAATGAGTCAACTCTTCCCATGAGGTGGCCAAAGTACTGGAGTTTCAGCTTTAGCATCATTCCTTCCAAAGAAATCCCAGGGCTGATCTACAGAATGGACTGGTTGGATCTCCTTGCAGTCCAAGGGACTCTCAAGAGTCTTCTCCAACATCACAGTTCAAAAGCATCGATTCTTTGGTGCTCAGCT
>SJYQ01001699.1:83351-118732 GCA_006410935.1 Redunca redunca
GTTTCTCATGATGTACTCTGTATATAAGTTAAATAAGCAGGGTGACAATATACAGCCTTGACGTACTCCTTTTCCTATTCGGAACCAGTCTGTTGTTCCATGTCCAGTTCTAACTGTTGCTTCCTGACCTGCATATAGGTTTCTCAAGAGGCAGGTTAGGTGGTCTGGTATTCCCATCTCTTCCAGAATTTTCCACAGTTTATTGTGATCCACACAGTCAAAGGCTTTGGCATAATCAATAAAGCAGAAATAGATGTTTTTCTGGAACTGTCTTGCTTTTTCCATGATCCAGTGGATGTTGGCAATTTGATCTCTGGTTCCTCTGCCTTTTCTAAAACCAGCTTCAATATCTGGAAGTTCGCAGTTCATGGATTGCTGAAGCCTGGCTTGGAGAATTTTGAGCATTACTTTACTAGTGTGTGAGATGAGTGCAATTGTGCGGTAATTTGAGCATTCTTTGGCATTGCCTTTCTTTGGGACTGGAATGGAAACTGACCTTTTCCAGTCTTGTGGCCACTGCTGAGTTTTCCAAATTTGCTGGCATATTGAGTGCGGGACTTTCACAGCATCATCTTTCAGGATTTGAAATAGCTCAACTGGAATTCCATCTCCTCCACTAGCTTTGTTCGTCGTGATGCTTTCTAAGTCCCACTTGACTTCATGTTCCAGGATGTCTGGCTCTAGGTGACTGATAACACCATCATGATTATCTTGGTCTTGAAGATCTTTTTTGTACAGTCTTCTTTGTATTCTTGCCATCACTTCTTAATATCTTCTGCTTCTGTTAGGTCCATACCATTTATGTCCTTTATCAAGCCCATCTTTGCATGAAGGAGGCATAGATCAGGGTAGCTTTCACTCTTCTCTTATTTTCATGTTGTGTTGAAAAATACAGTAACTTGGATTTCCCTGCTGGTCCAGTGGTTAAGAATCTGCCTGCCAATGCAGGGGACATGGGTTCTATCTCTGCACTGGGAAGATCCCACATGCTGTGGAGCAGCAGAGCCTGCAAGCTCCAACTACTGAAGCCTGTGCACCTAGAGCCCATGCTCTGCAATGAGAACTCACTGCAGTGAGAAGCCCTCGAGCCACAACTAGAGAGGAGCTCCTGCTCACTGCAAGTGGAGAAAGCCCGTGCACATCAATGAAGACCCAGCACAGCCAAAAATAAATAACAAAATAAAAATCAAAGAAATATACAGCAACTTTCTTTCTAAGCCTTGCTGTATCCATTCCCCTCTTGCACACTTATTTATGCCTTCCCTGTTTTACCTGTTCTGGGCAATTTTTATTCTACTACCATTTGTTTCTCCTCTACATGGGTCTTCCCTGAAAGACAACTATGGTGCCTATTTTGAGAATTCTAGACTACAGGCTAAACTGCTCCAGATCCTTCAGATTTTATTATGTTCCAGCAGCCCCTTCGTGTGCTGTGTTTGTGTGTGCTAAGATGACTCAGTCGTGTCCGACTCTGAGTGACCCCGTGGACTCCAGGCTCCTCTGTCCAAGGGATTCTCCAGGCAAGAATACTGGAGTGGGTTGCCATGCCCTCCTCCAGGGGATCTTCTCGACCCAGGGACTGAACCCACGTGTCTTAGTCTCCTGGATTGGCAGGCAGGTTCTTTACCACTCGCACCACCTGGGAAGCCCTCCCCCAGCCCTTCCAGCAATAATTATTGATTCTGTTGGAGTTTCCTGTTCCGAAGTCCATCAGATGCCCTCCTGCTCCCTCTGCTTAGGCCTGTGCAGATGCCGTAAAAGCTGTGGCAGCTGGTGGTTTGTCCTCAGCCACTTTGTTGTTTGTGGCTACAACCTGTCTTGTCATGCGGTAACCAGCCTCCAAAATGGCCTCAACATTTCCTCTGCTGCTTGTACGTTCATTTTGCTCCTCACATCAGGAGGGAGAGACTATGATTCCTCTTCGGAGTATGGGATGGGCCAGTGATTGATTTGGCCAATAGAACGTGGAGAAGGTGACACGTGGGGCAGCTCTTGGACCCTAGCCACTGGGTGAAAGGGCCAAGCCACAAGGAGAGGCCATGGGCAAAGGGGAACTGAAGTGCCAAGAATAGCAGTTCCAGCTCCCAGGAAACAACAATATGAGAGCGACCTTGAATATTCTGTTTCAGTTGAGTCCCCAGATGACTGCAGCTCCCAGCTACCGGAGTTGTTTTAAGATACAAAGCATCTTCAATTTTAAAAAATTTTATTTCAATTTTTTAAACATTTATTTATAATTGAAGGATAATTGCTTTACAATATTGTGCTGGTTTCTGCCATACATCAACATGAGTCAGCCATATGTCCCCTATGAATCATACATGTATCCCCTCCCTCTTGAACCTTCCTTCCACCTCCTACCTCAACCCACCCCTCTAGGTTGTCACAGAGCCCCGATTTGAGTCCCCTGAGTCATACAGCAAACTCCCACTGGGTATCTATTTCACATATGGCGGTGTTTATGTTTCTATGCTACTCTCTCCATTTATTCCATCCTCTTCCCAACCCCCTCCACACCACCTCGTGTCTATAAGTTTGTTCTCTTTTTCTGCATCTCCACTGCTGCCTGCAAATAGGTTCATCAGTACCATCCATAGATTCCACATATATGCATTAAAATACAATATTAAGTGTTTTTTTTAATTTTTAAATTTTATTTATTTTTATTTTTGGCGGTGCTGGGTTGTCATTGGTGCGTGTGGGTTTTCTCCCTAGTTATGGCCAGTAGGGGCTACTTTCTAGTTGCCATGCACAGGCTTCTCATTTCAGTGGCTCCTCTTGCAGCAATAGAACTAAAAAAATTACTTTTATTGTACATGTAGTCTATGGTTTTCAGTTTGGTTATCTAGTTGCTCTGTCTGCTTTTACGCAGGAATTTAGAGATCCCAAAACAACGTCCAGTAACACCCTTTGCCAAAATTTTCCCAGAATCCACTCTGACATAAGATTATAAGGTTCTACAAGGACAGACCTCAGTCAAGACCTATGAAACCACCAGGGATTATAATTCAGAACCAGAACAGAACATAGGGAATTTATAGCTTCCGCTTATGAACTTTGGTTTTTTAATCAGCCCTGTGTGAAAATAGACTCTCCTATCCTCATTTATGCCCCCAACCTCTTGGCAGTTCACAGTGAAACATCCATGAATTTGATATTATTTGAGGGCTCTAGTTCCCTGACCAGGGATTGAACCTGGGTTCCCTGCATTGGGAGCACCAAGTCTTAGCCACTGGACCAATAGGGAGTCCTAAAAACTTGCATTCTTTAAATATTTGTTCAGTGGTCTTTCTACTGTTCCTTGAGCATGCTCCTTGGGAGGTGCCCACCTCACTTTCAGCTGCCTATACAACCTTCAGCACATTCCCTGAAGAGTCCTGCTAAGTACCATTATATTCACTTTGTTACATGTTTAGGGACGGCAGAAAGTTCCTTGGAAATTGGCTTCTCTGGATGTTATACAATTAGTCTTTCTTTTAATCCAATTCTGATTTCAGAATCACCAGCATTAAAATAAAAATGTGGCAGGCAATTGAGAGGAGTAATAAAGTACTGGATTTAAGTTATTTTCAATTAAAAATGCAAGATCCTTAGAGTGGTACTTAAAATTTCCAGTCACCACAGAATTCTGTAAGGGGATATTGTGCTATATTAGTAAGAATTTTGGATCTTTGTGTATATAAGAGAGGGCTTCCAAAGTGGCTCAGTGGTAAAGAATCTCTTTGCCAATGCAGGAGACACAGGAGACGTGAGTCCAATCCCTGGGTCAGGAAGACACCCTGGTGGAGGAAATGGCAACCCACTCTAGTGTTCTTGCCTGGGAAATCCATGGACACAAGAGCCTGGTGGGCTGCAGTTCATAGGGTCACAAAGAGTCAGACATGAGTGAGTGATCAAGCATGCATCTATGTGTATTTGGGGGTCGGGACATGAGTGGAAAAGGGGATGAGTGGTAGAGATTGTTAAAAGATGAAAACAATGAGAAAAAAGCATATCTTCTCAACACCAACAATTTAACAAGTCTAGTATTTTAGTAGATTCTTCATGTACAAGCCAAGATGCATGGAGTCACCAGCATTAACAGGAAACGTTCTAACCACTTCTTGACTCTCCTTTTCCCATCCTTGGGTCTGCTGGGATCTGCCAGTGGGTGGAAGACATTGTCATTGTTTATAATGCTCATATAAGCCTGCAGGGATGTGAATGACATATATTTAGAAAGCAAAATAAAGCTTTAGGAAGATCTTCAATTTAATGGAAACTAGTCTAGTCATTTGGGAACCACAAGAGCTTTTTAGGGCAAATCTGCTTCTGCAAGCTGGAGGAAGTGTGGGTGTACTGAAGTCCCGGTCACACCTTGTGATGTCAGTCACCCCCAGCCCGAAGTTGATTGGCTGTGAAGAGCTGAAGCAGTGTTTAAATTCCTGCACCATCAGAGAACTGTTCAGAACCTCAACCCAAGAGAGGCTTCATTGTCACAGATTTCCTCTTCGAGAACTTCAGCCTGATTGTTGAGCCTTTGGGGGAAAAGTCTTTGTTAATTGAAGAGGGTAAGATATTTTCATTCCTAAATTCTAAAAAATGACTTCTGCTGTGTTGTTTGGAAAATATTAAGTATATGTACACATTGAGAAGCGTTATGCCATACAGAGAAAGATGGGGAGAACAGTGCCTTGGGAAAAAAATGATTCCATTTGTACCTGTATTGTTTATGCCAGTAAACAGCGGTATTAAAATGACACGTTGTCAATAGAGACAGGTGCTTTTCTCAGTAATACTTTAATTAGATCTCTGCATGGTACTTCTGAAAGGGAAAGTTTATTTATCAAGAGGCAGATGGAAGGTCATTTTGAAGTTTGGCTTTAATTAGCAAAACAAATAAAGCTTTTACATTTAGGTTTTATGGGTATAGTTATGTTCATGGCTCACAAGACATAAAAGAATCTAAACTAGACTGGCAAGAACTTTCAAAATATGGTCTTTTAAATTGAAAATCATATGATGGTGTTCATCCAATTATATTCATTATGAATCGAGTAGCTGAAAGGAGATGCTAAGACCACTGAAACAAACCAAGGGTGTGTTACTTACACTGCTTTTCTGTTGTTTAGCTGGATATTCATGTAAGAGTGATGTCTTACACACTATCTGAGTTCAATAAATGTTCTTCTGTTGTTTAGCTGCGTATTCATGTTAAGATGATGTCTTACACATCGTCAGAGTTCAATAAATGTAGAATATAACTGTCTTTTAAAAACCTTTCTTAGAGTAGAGGACAGCAGTATATTCCTGTCCATCTGTACTTTTTTTTTTTTGCATTTATCTCCTTTTTTTCATCTTTATCAGAAGTGTCTGTCTTCCATAACATACAGTGGGAGCTGTGGTCAGGTAATGCTTTTCTGCATGATGTCTTGAAGATCCAATGTGTAATAGCAACACATCAAGTACTTGTCTTCTTCAGGACTGATAGTGTCTGGTGACCCAGACTTTCTGTTTAACTGAGGGCCAAGTAGACTATGCTATTGAGCTGGCCAAAAATTTCATTTGGATTTTCCTGTGGATTGTTATGAAAAACTGGAATGAATCTTTTGGCCAACCCAATACTTTGTTCTGGTTGGTTAAAATAAGTAAACAAGCAAACAATTTTCTGATGGACATTTATCTGTTAGAACCTCCCCCCTCTTCCTGAATGGTAATGTGGACCAGTGTGTCTCAGATGCTAAGAGGCCTTTCACATTTATATTTAATTTGGCAACACCTAGGAGTTATTGTACTGTGGTTGAAAGCATCTAACAAAGGGATGCTTATAACTGACCTCAAGACAATTACAGTTGGAATGACTGGAATTTTTATCGATTTACTTGGTTGGTTTTCTGAATTTCTAATAGAATTCATGTTCTGGTCAAAATGCACTTTATTTTCAAAGAGCAGTAACAAAACAAATTCTAGCTAATGGGGGTTCTGATTAGTTGGGTTCTGGGTAATTTTGCTTTTGTAAAACCAGCTCTACACACTGCTGTATACTCGAGTATCTAGAACAGTGCCTAGCTCATAGAACGTGTTCAATAGATATTTATTGACTGCTAATAAGTGGACATATTGTTCATTAGTCTTATTAAGGAAGACAACATTAAGCCAAACATATGGAAAGTAAGCATGATATATTGAGCCCATAATTTTTCAAGTTTTGATCTCCTTCCTTCAGCCTCTTTCATTTTAGTTTACATAAAAGAAACTATATACACATGAATATTAACTTTGAGGAAATTCTATAAATTCTGCATTACTTGAGGGTGGCCAGAGAGGAAAGAGATTGAAATACCCTTCCCCAGATCCTGAATATTTTGGATCTTCTCAACTTTGGGGAAAAACACACATTTCCAGACAAGTGGAACTCAAATTGAGGTTGTCAGTTCAGTCACTCAGTCATGTCCGACTCTTTGCAACCCTGTGGAATGCAGCATGCCAGGCTTCCCTGTCCATCACCAATTCCCGGAGTTACTCAAACTCATGTCCGTAGAGTCAGTGATGCCATTCAACCATCTCATCCTCTGTTGTCCCCTTCTCCTCCTGCCTTTTATCAAACACATTCATTGAAAACCTAGCATAGGGTTTAAGCTCTGACTTTAATGCTTGATGGCAGACTATATTCTATGGGAGGCAGCATCAGCTCTCTCAGGACCCAGCGTATATTTTATTTTAGTTTCCCAGACTTCCACTTGGAAAATTATGACTTTGAGTCAGGGTGCTAAACGGTATTTCTAGACGCATGAGCAAGTTGCTGCATCTTCCTTGCATTTCATAATATTCCATCCCTGCAAAACTGAACACTAGAAGCATGCCCTTCCTTCGTAAAACACACAACATTCATTAGTGTTAGAGCACTGCTTCATTGTTTTGTTATTTAGATTAGAGAGAAACAAAAGAAAATACAAGAGGAGAACTCAATATTTGTTGGCCTTTTATCAAGACTGGAATATTTACTGGTTTTCAGAGTACCATGAAGTTGTTACTATATTCAGATTTCACTTTGAAAGTTAAAATGTTGAGCTATTAGACCTGTGAAGCCAGCACCATTGGCATAGAGTTATTTTGAAAGCATTGCATTCAGCAGAAACTTTCCTTATGAAATGAACCTAAAGAACTTCCCTGGTGGTCCAGTGGTTAAGACTTTGCCTTCTAGTGCATCAGATGAAGGTTCAATCCCTGGTTGGGGAGTTAAGATCCCACATGCCTTGGGGTCCAAAACACCAAACATTAAAAAAAAACAGGAGCAGTATTGTAACAAATTCAATAAAGACTTTTTTTTTTTAAAGAAATGAACCTAAGAACTTAAAAGATGTTTTGATTGTGGAAACTAAAGTGTAAGGGGGGAAAAACTTTCCTCTACTTTCTTAGGGTCTCTGACTGGGCCTAAAAATTAAACTGGCAGAAGACAGAATAGCAGGAGAAGAGCCTACGAGTTTTATTAAAATTTCCACATGCACACGGGTGCCTTCCCAAGAGAATGAGGACCTGAAGTGACTGGAACAGAAGCTTTTACAACTTTTAGGCGAAGACACAATAAATTTGTGAAGAACTGGCAAGACCTAGGGGGTCTAAGCTAGGGCCAGTAGCTTGTGGAGAAGTCCCCAGGAAGGTCGGGTTAGTTTAACAAGGACTGTGCAGAATCCCTCAGCCTTGCCTCCATCTCTGCTAAAGAGACTGTCTTCCCTTCCCCTGGGACAGGGGGCAGCTTTCACATGAGATTTAGCTCCTGCTTCCAGGTAGGAAAAGGAGAATCAGAGCACCCTTCTGGCATCTGCTCTTTCTTAAGTTCCTTCAGCTCAACAGAATTTTTCTGTCAGAGGCATATTTTGGGATGAGATATTCTAGATTTCCTTCAAAAGCTGAATTAGGCTTGTTTTAGGGGCAGTTGAACATTTTCATATTGTTGAGATTAGGTGAAGGATTTGAAAAAGGAATCAAAATGATATTAAAGCACATGGACTGATATGAAGTATGGTGAATTAGGATGAAGAAAATAACACAAAACATAGTGAGGTTGATGAAGAATATGCTCAAGATGAGGGATGAGTGGCTCTGGTGGACCATTTGGGTGTAGAATTGTAGAAATGAGATAGGCACCTTCTCAGTCTCCTTATCTTAGGAATTCTATTGTTTTCCTGAATAAATTTAAACAAATTAGACTAGATGACTTCTTGAGCCCAATGTTTCAGACATTATTCAGTGTATTCAGTCATTATTGAGCAAGGTATAGTTATTTCTGGGATCAGAGGTTGAAGTGACTTGGAACACCTTAAAAACAAACGCATGCTTGTTTCCACCCTCAGTGGACAGATTTATAACCCTGTGGTGCAATTTGTGCAATGGTATTGCTAGTGGTAAAGAATCCGCTTGCCAAAGCAGGAGATGCAAGAGATGTGGGTTTGATCCCTGGGTTGGGAAGATCTCCTGGAGGAGGAAATGGTAGCCCACTCTCTTACTTGGAAAATTCCATGGACTGGAGCCTGGCAGGAGCTGGGGATTGGACATTACTGAGTGACTGTCTGATTGCTTTAAATCTCCCTAGGTGATACTTATATACAGCCAAGCCTGGGGATCTTTGTCTTAGATAATTTTTTTTTTTGGTCTTGGCTGTGTCACATGTGGGATCTTAGTTCCCTGACTAGGGTTTGAACCTGCACCCCTTGCACTGGAAGTACAAAGTCTTAACCACTGGACTGCCAGGGAAGTGCCTGGCTTAGATCTTTTGTCACCAGCATAGTATATATTTAACATTTAAAGACACAAATCGGTAGAAGTGAAGTCTGAAATCAGCCTGCAGGACTTTCCAAACAGTGTTTGGATGTCCATCTGTTAGGGCAGCCCCAGGGCTCATGAGTGCCAGGCAAATTATTTTCCTTTTAAATCACTCCAATAACTTTTTACATTAGCATTGAGGACATTTATTTTTAGATATAGAACAAATTGCTTTCCAAACCACCAGTTCTTGAGGTGTGAAATGAAGCCACCCTCCAGGAAAATACAGTTTGATTTGGCAGGTTTCTCTCAGTGTGATTCACAAGTGTATCTCAAACCTCTAATCTTCCCTGGATCTTTTGGTACTGTGAATGACGCTGAAAAAATTTAGCATAATCATGTATAATGTATGACTGAAAGGAGCACAGTGGATATGGAATGCTCTCTGGAGCCATAATATGAAGGCTACCATAATAGGTTTCTTGCAGGTGAAGAAAAAAAAAAAGCAAAACCAATCAAGTTTGTTTAGATGTTATTATGAGATTATAAGGACTTCCCTGGTGGCTCAGATGGTAAAGCATCTGTCTACAATGCAGGAGACCGGGGTTCGATCCCTGGGTCGGGAAGATCCCCTGGAGAAGGAAATGGCAATCCACTCCAGTACTATTGCTTGGAAAATCCCATGGACAGAGGAGCCTGGTAGGCTATAGTCCATGGGGTCTCAAAGAGTCGGACACGACTTCACTTTCACTTTCATGAGATTATAAAAATGACTGAGGATCTCTGGGTGTGTGTGTGTGTATGTATGTGAAGACAAATGCCCACATCTGTCAGTGGTATCAATAATGTAGTTTTTTGGTGGGATGATATTTGCCAGTCTGTTCTGACACACTGGACTGCACAATCAGTATCAAACTGAAAGATCAGAAATTTCTCTATTGTTCTTTCCTTACTTTTCCTTCATTTATCATAGCTTATGTATTAGTTAAGAATCCTTGGGGCTGGTGCACGGGGATGACCCAGAGAGATGTTATGGGGAGGGAGGTGGGAGGGGGGTTCATGTTTGGGAACTCATGTACACCCGTGGTGGATTCATATGGCAAAACCAATACAGTATTGTAAAGTAAAATAAAGTAAAAATAAAAAATTTTTTAAAATAAAACAAAGAAAAAAAATGAGCCAAAGATCAAAAAAAAAAAAAAGAAAAGAAGAAGAAGTATTTGAAAAGTTTTCAATTTATCTCTTGGGAGTGAAGTTTTTAAAAAAATCACTAATAAACCTAATAATTCACACATATACTTCATCCGTTGAAGTATATATACCATTAATTTTTTTTGTATACTCACAGAGTTTAACAACCTTCACCAAAATCAATTTTAGAACATTTCATTATGTCCAAAATTCACCCATTAGCTGTCACTCCAACCCCTCATCTTCTCTTTAGTGCCCAGTTGCTCAGTCATGTCCGACTCTTTGTGACTCTTTGGACTGTAGCTGGCCAGGCTCCTCTGTCCCTGGGATTTTCAGGCAAGAATACTGAAGTGGGTTGTCATTTTCTTCTCCAGGGGATCTTCCACACCCAGAGACTGAACCCACATCTCCTTTGTCTCCTCCATTGCAGGAAGGTTCTTTACCTGCTGACCCAGGAGGGAAGCCCTGATCTCCTCTGTGCTGTGTTGTGCTTGGTTGCTCTAGCCCTGGGCAAACACTTACTTTCTGTCTCCATAGATTTGCCTTCAATGGACCTTTCCTATGAATAGAGTCATACAATATATGATCTTTGGTGCCTGGCTTCTTTCACCCAATATAATGTTTGCAACATTCCTCTACTTTGAAGCATGCATCAATACTTCATTCCTGTTTATTGCTGAATAATATTCCATTGTATGGATATAGTGCATTTTATTTATCCATTTATCAGGCTAAAAAAAATTCATCTAAATGTCCATCGGCAGTGTTAAAAGTTGAAGCTCTTATATTTCTTTGGTGTGAGGAAAATCATCTTCTGTTTTTCATCACAGGTAGGGGTGACACCCAAGGCTATGAAGACCACCATCCTGCTTATGTTCCTGTGGGGACTTTCCTGTGCTCTGCCAGTAAGTATCAGGAGAGGGATGTATGAAAAAGAAAACTTTGTATCTAAAACTGCACGTGTCATTTACTATAAGCTAAAGTGGTTGTGCATGTTCCAGTCAGATGACAATAGTAAATTCCTAGGAAGATCTTTTCTTTAAAATATCATCCAATTTATCCCTTATTCTGCTCAGATGGCATTCACATAGCGAGATGCTCATTTTCTTCCTTATAAGCCATGGTTTTCAAAATGTTATCCCCAGACCAGCTGCGTCAGGATCAACTAGGACCTTGTTTAGAAATGTAAATTCTCAGGTCCTAACTCAGACCTACAGAACCAGACTCTCTGGGGATGGGACACGGCAATTTGTGTTTCAGCAAGGCCTCCAGGTGATTCTTATTCATGTTAAAATTTGACGACTACTCCTTCTAACTATGATATGTTAACACCTGCTACCTTGGAAATTTCTGGAGACTGACCATGTGTACCAAATTTTCTAGGTAGCCAGGTATCAAAATACTGAATCCAAGAGCTCTGAAGAATGGAAGGTGAGTAGAAATAAGATTTTTGGAAATATTTTTATTTTAGTATGTTATTAGTATAACCAAATTGGCTTCATTGCAAATGTTGAAACTACTAATGATTTTAACGAACACATTAGTAACCTGAGCTATAGAGGGTAAGGGCTATGATTTCTGGTTCTTATATGAAAATGTAGTTCATATAATGCTTTGACTTCAACTTAATAGTGTAATTTGGTGAGGAAGCATTTTTTCCCTTTAGCTGTATTTTCATGATCGGTCTGTGTAGTAGTGCAGGGGGATGGTTGACAATGAACCAAGTTAGTCCTTGAAAAATTAGAACTAGAGATCTGTTTTATCAGATGTCTGGTAGGCAAGAGGTTAGGAGGTCAAGTCCTGGAAGAGGGGGAAAGGAAGAAGAATGCGAGAACACTAGAGCCTTTGGAATGACAGCTAATCCAATAGTTCTTAACGCTCAGTAACTCAAGAGCCTTTGCCAGACACAGTTCTTTGTTTTGCTTGTGTTAACTTTTTGAATCTTCACAGTATCCCCAATGAATTAGGTGTTGTATTTTATTCTTATTTTACAAATGAGAACTCTGAGACACAGAAAATAACCCAGTCTGTCTAGGTAATATGTTTAATTAGTGTTCACACCAGACTTTGAACCCAGGTCACTCTGGCCCCAGAATCTATATTTTTACGAGTCTTATACACTTCTTTTTTTTTTTTTTTTAATACACTTCTTGGAAAGGAACCAGGCCTAGGAAGTCAGCAGCTTTTCAAGAGTGGAGCTACAGTTTTCACTCTATATCCATAAGGGATTTAGTTCTGGGACCTCAGTGGTTACCAAGATCCACGGATGCTCGATGCTTATATAAAATTGCATAGTATTTTCATATAACCTGTGCACATCTTCATGTATACTTTAAATCATCTTTAGATTACCTATAATACCTCATAAAATGCCATGCAAATAGTTGCTGGAGTGGGAACTTTCTGGAAGCTTCTCTTTTTTTCTTTCTTTCTTCCCTTCCTTCCTTCCCACCTTTCTTTTCTCCCCTACTATTTTTGATATGAGACTGGTTGAATGTGTGGATGTGAAACTCATGCATATGAAGGACTGATTGTACATGTGAGGGTTAAAATCTTAACCTAAATCAGAATGTTTTTCATTACCTATTCCCTGCTGGCTTTTACATATGATACAGCTAGTTGTTTAGTTACTAAGTTGTGTCTGACTCTTTGAGACCCCATGGACTATAGCCTGCCAGGTTTGCAATAGCTAGGGCATAATGCTAGGGCTTTCCTGCTGACTCAGGCAGTAAAGAATCTGTGGGCAATGCAGGAGACCTGGGTTCGATCCCTGAACTGGGAAGATCCCCTGGAGGTGGGCGTGGCAACCGGCTCCAGTATTCTTGAGAATACTGGAGAATCCCCATGGACAGAGGAGCCTGGCAGGCTACTATAGTCCATACAGTCCAGGCTACAGTCTGGCTATGGTCCGACTCACAGAGAGTTGGACATGACTGAGTGACAGAGCACAGGGAACAATGCTATTAGTGCTGGCCAGGTAATGTCAAAGGCCTGAGACAGGGTCCTGCCCCTGCTTTAGGCTGGAATAGGCATTGCAAAATTTCTTACATGAACTTTCACCAGGGGTGTCCTTGGGGCTGGTTAGTTTAAAAGCAGCTGCTGTGGATCCTTTCGTTTAGCCAGAGTACCACAAACATGCATAGTCTCAGGTCTAGCCTTAGCATGAGAAAAATAGCAATGTCTGGCTCCCTTCTACCCTTTAAAGGACTGGAGTAGAGTCTGCCATGGTGCCTGGGGCAGTGTCACAGGACAGAGACTTAGAGTGTTCCGTCTAGGAGAGATCCTCAGCCCAGGACTGCCGAGAGGCTTGCTGAAGATGCGCTTCCAGCAGCTCCTTTCTGCTCTCCTTGGCACCTTGGGTCTGCACACCCATCACTCACCCATCACTCGGCCCCATGGGATTAGGGACTTTTGTCCTGCTCAAGGGGGAGAGGGAGAGTAGGTGGGGAGAGGGCACCAGAGATGGTGCAGGCATTTTTAGAGCTCCTATAAGATTAAAGAAAGTAAAATAAATCAGAACTATGACTAATTAAGTTTCAGACTTAGCATTTTGCAATTTGGGTGATCTTACATGACTCAAGACAGGTGGCTTTTTTCTATTCAGTTTTGTCCACTACTCAATTTTATAAAGGATATTTATAATCCTTTTGAATGTTCTCAAAATGGATCATTTCTTCAGGTTATATCATACTGAATGGTTCTCAAGAGGCTTTCATAAGCATTAGCCAAATTCCTCCTCACAGCAACCATGGGCAATAAGCAAAGTGGTTGCTAATATTCTAAATTTAGGAATAAGAAACGGACATCACAGAGGTGAAGTGAATTGTCCAGCCATTAGAGTTTACCTAAGACCTAAGTGTTTCCTGAAACACATGAATTTCAGTACTACCCTCAAGACAGTTTTCAGGGCTAAACACAAGCCAAGGAGCGAATTGACACTTTAAATCTGGGTTTATGAGTTCCAATGCTATTTTTCTATCTTATATTTTTTCTGGGTTGTGTATTTTTCTTCAAAGAAACTTTATTTTTCTCTGACTATGGGAAATATGAAAACCTTCTAAGTTATCCTATATACAAGACCTTTTTATGCCATTGGTCTTCTCACATTCATTCATTTTTTTAGCCCTTTCATTATAAAATATCATTAATACTCATGTAAATATAAAATATCTATCAATAAGCTAAAAAACCCCTAAAATTATTATGAATGTTTGCAATGATATGATCCACCTGTGAAGGAGTAACTTATTTTCCTCCCTTTGTTACAGGGTCATTTGGCTCAGACACCAACACCACCTTTGGTAACTATCTCATTTATTTTTTCAAACTTTAAACTTTTTATTTCCTATTGGGTATAGCTGATTAACAATGTTGTGGTAGTTTCAGGTGAACAGCAAAGGGTCTCAGCCATACATATATACATGTATCCGTTCTCCCCCAACCCACTCCCCACTTCTATCCAGACTGGCATACAACATTGAGTAGAGTTCCATGTGCTATGCAGTAGGTCCTTGTTGGTTATCCACTTTGAATACAGCAGTGTGTACATGACCCTCTCAATCTCCCCAACACTCTAATTTATTTTTTGCCATAAACATCTCATAAAATCACTTTGACACTCTTCTCATCATCTCAGGCCATTTGGAAAGTCGTAAATTCAAACCACAAGTGATTGATGCGCGCCATGTTTTCTTTCCTTTCCTCAGGAATTACTAACATTAAAAATAAACAACAACATTTTTTTTTTCTTTTTAGGAGAGCAGTGAGTCATCAGAAGAAAGTAAACTTAGCTCAGAGGAACAGGTAATTAAACAGACCTTTCTTAACTTTCCAGGCTACTTAGGAGTTGAAGGAAATGATGTTAGATTAAATTACCTGGTGACTGTTCTAAATATAAGATGTTCTAAACTTTGGTTATGCTGTCTAAAAAGTCCTATAAAATAGGAAGGAAAAAAGAGTGGGAGAATTCAGAGGTAGACATACTCTTCATTCCATATTTATCACTGGGGCCAGATGAGAGACACTGTGGCCCTAAATGTTCCTCTGGTTAAAGAGAACACACTCACACACATACTCAGAGAGAGTCACAAACTCTGCTAGACAGCAGCTTGCTCATAAATCTCAGATATTGCTTTTACAATTGGAGCAGTTCAGACCAGGCTGAGAAAAACATTCTGGTTCATGTGAGATACCTTTGGGGCCTGAAGACTGCCTCTGTGCCCAGAATCCTGCTAGACTGCTGGAGGAGAGACTAGCTCTCACCCTAAGGAAACTTTAAGAGGACAGTTGCTTCAGTAATGACTTCTTAAAAAAAAAAAAAAGTTTCTCATCTGTGGCCCTGGGAGATAGAAAAGCTGACTTAGCTTGAAAGCGAAAGTCACTCAGTCGTGTCCAACTCTTTGCGACTCCATGGACTGTACAGCCCATGGAATTCCAGGCCAGAATACTAGAGAGGGTAGTCTTTCCCTTTTCCAGGGGATCTTCCCAAGCCAACGATCGAACCCAGGTCTCCTGCATTGCAGGCAGATTCTTTACCAGCTGAACCACAAGGGAAGCCCAAGAATACTGGAGTGGGTAGCCTATCCCTTCTCCAATGGATCTTCCTGACCCAGGAATTGAACTGGGGTCTCCTGCATTACAGGTGGATTCTTTACCAACAGAGCTATGAGGGAAGCCCTTAGCTTATATCCCTGTAATAAAAAACTTGCTAGCATCTTTTTTCTTCCCTTCCACTTTCCTATGCTTTCCCCCCTGTTCCCCCTTTTCCCCTCCCCCTCTTTCTTCTTTTCATTTTTCTAAGACATTTAGTTATAGCTTTCTTAACTGTCCTGTCATTTTAACCAAACTCAATACCCTGGGCTCCAGCTATCCTAGGAGCTGGGTTTCTCCTAGGATGTTGACTAAATATTCATCAGACGAAAATTGTATACATTTATAAGCATAGAATTGGGGAAATACTCTTTTTGGAGGAACCCTGTGATTTATAATCTCCATGTTCTCTGAGCTCTTAGATGACAGCAACAGTTTGGGGGGGGTGCAGTATGAGACTATTGATTGAGGTAAGGAGAGCTACATGGATGCTCAGTTCCAGCAGATTCGTGTAAATTCTAGTGATGGGAAGAGTGTCATCACCCTGTATTCCCTCCGGATCAGAACTCAGACACTGATGAGTAGGGTCAGGTGGGAAAAGAAAAAAGAACAAAATGGGCAAGTTGCTTGGGCTTCCCAGGTGGCTCAGTGGTAAAGAATCTGCCTGCCAATGCAGGAGACGTGGATTCCATCCCTGGGTCAGGAGGACCACTGGAGAAGGAAATGGCAACTGACTCCAGCATTCTTGCCTGGGAAATCCCATGTAGCCTGGCAGGCTACAGTTCACGGAATCACAAAGAGTCGGACACAACTTAGTGATCAAACAGCAGCAGTAGAGAGAGAGTAGATTTTTCCAGTGCATGATAAATGAAGGCTCACAGACCTTCCTTATCTAAGTAGAGCATCCAATTGTTTTATTTCTGGGGATTATCCCTCTGAGCTACACTTAGAACTCAGATATCACCCCGGTTGTACTCCTTCAGCTGAGCCTTCTATAGGCAACTCTCTGCCTGTGCAAACCAGTATAAATATGGTTTTGGTGAGATCTATACCTTACTGCAATATTATACTTTCATTTCAGCCAAAGGTTTCATTCACCTGTTCTAATATATTTCCATCCCCAGCCCGAGTTGATTTGAAAAAAAATCTGAGTCATTTCAAAATCACCCAGTATTTAAAAAAAAAAAAACAAAACCTCTATTTTAAACCAAATAATTTGATGAGTATTATATCTTCCCTAATGGCTCAGATGGTAAACAATCTGCCTGCAATGCAGGAGACCTGGGTTCGATTCCTGGGTCTGGAAGATACTCTGGAGAAGGGAATGGCAATCCACTCCAGAATTCTTGCCTGGAGAATCCCATGGACAGAGGAACCTGGTAGGTTACAGTCCATGGGATCGCAAAGATCAGACACAATTGAGCGACTAACACATTCACTTTCACTGTTTTAAACCAAATAATTTGAGGAGTATTATAAATCAATTCTTTAATTTATAAAAAATTTCTGAAAGTATCCCTTAAGGACTCATACTTACAATATGATTTGAGTTTCATAAATGTGATTTCTAGAGAACATTTTGAAAAGATTTGTGCAGCACTGAGTGAATGGTGCATATGGAAAATGGGATGACTTGACTTTCAACTCCCCCTCCTTCCTTTTTAACCCCTGTTTGAGACATTATTGAGCCTTACAACTGAACATGGCTTAGATGGGGGATACTGGAAGAAGAAAACCAAAAAAGCCTAGATGGGCATTAGGTACAACCCTCTAGAGCAGCTCCTGGGGGTACTGACCATGTCTGTTAACCCCAAACTCCAGGCAAATGAAGACCCCAGCGACAGCACAGAATCCGAGGAGGTCCTGGGCCCTGATGACCAGCAACACATTCATAGACCAGCTGGCGGCCTCTCTC
Organism: Redunca redunca; assembly: GCA_006410935.1. NCBI lineage: Eukaryota > Metazoa > Chordata > Mammalia > Artiodactyla > Bovidae > Redunca > Redunca redunca. The sequence continues at coordinate 100,789 of SJYQ01001699.1, forward strand.
GGAGGGGAGGAAGCGAAGGTGATAATAAAGATGATGATGAAGACGAGAGCGGAGATGACACCTTTGGGGATGATGACGGTGGCCCAGGTCCCGAAGACAGACGATCAGGAGGGGACTCCAGGCTTGGAAGCGACGAAGACTCGGCTGATACCACACGATCCAGGGAAGACAGCGCCCCACAAGGGGATGAGGGGGGCCACGATACCACCAGCGAGAGCAGGGACCTTGACCGTGAGGATGAAGGGAACAGCAGGCCCGAGGGCGGTGACTCCACTCCAGACAGCGAGAGTGAGGAGCACTGGGTGGGAGGCGGCAGTGAGGGGGACAGCAGCCACGGGGATGGCTCTGAGTTCGACGATGAAGGGATGCAGAGCGATGACCCGGGCGCCTACAGGAGCGAGAGGGGCAACTCCCGAATAAGTGGTGCCGGCCTCGAGTCAAGAGAATCGAAAGCGGACGATGAGGAGCAGGCAAGCACCCAGGATTCCCATGAGAGCCCAGCAGCCGCGTATCCCCGCAGGAAGTTCTTCAGGAAGTCTCGCCTTCCTGAGGAAGATGGCAGAGGGGAGCTTGACGATAGCCGCACGACGGAAGTCATGAGTGACTCCACCGAAAACCCCGACTCCAAAGAAGCCGGCCTCGGCCAATCCAGGGAATACAGCAAGAGTGAATCTCGACAAGAGAGTGAGGAGAACTGGTCCCCGGAAGACAGTCAGGATGTCCAAGACCCCAGCAGCGAGTCTAGTCAAGAGGTCGACCTGCCTTCTCAAGAAAACAGTAGCGAATCTCAGGAAGAGGCGCTCCATGAGTCCAGGGGTGACAACCCCGACAACGCCACCAGTCACGCCAGAGAACATCAGGCAGATAGTGAGTCCAGTGAGGAGGACGTGTTGGACAAGGCCTCCGATTCAGAGAGCACATCCACAGAGGAACAGGCCGACAGCGAATCTCACGAGAGCCTCAGGTCCTCGGAGGAGAGCCCAGAGTCCACTGAAGAGCAGAACAGTTCCAGCCAGGAGGGCGCCCAGACCCAGAGCCGGAGCCAGGAGAGCCCGTCTGAGGAGGACGATGGTAGCGATTCCCAGGACAGCAGCAGATCGAAAGAAGACAGCAACTCGACCGAGAGCGTGTCAAGCAGCGAGGAAGAGGCCCTAGCCAAAAACACTGAGGTAGAAAGCAGAAAATTAACAGTCGATGCTTACCACAACAAACCCATCGGAGATCAGGATGACAATGATTGCCAAGATGGCTACTAGCGTGGGCGTGCCTGAGCGCCTCTCACAGACAGGCGTCCTGGAGGCTGGAGACTAGGGAAAATCATAACTGTAATTTATTGACGTTTGTATCAGAAGAATAGCCTGAGGCCATTTCTTTCTGAAAGGAAATGCTCGATGTTATACTTGTTTGTGTCTAGGATGTCATCAAACCATAGAGGTTTCAAAAATGGGAAATGGCACTGGAACACCCTCCGTGAGAGACCTGAAGCAAGGAAAGATGCGCAGTGTTGCTTCACAGCTGAAATAGTGTCTAACTCATTAACCTAACGCACAGTTACACACTTTGTGCTATGTACCAGGCACTGCGTTGGGTGGGGAAGAGGTCAAGAAGCTTAAAGACTTGTCGCTTGCTCCTGAGGAGAAGGTTTTGTTGTGGTTCAGTCTCTAAGTCGTGTCCATCTCTTTGTGACCCATGGACTGCAGCACGCCAGGCTCCTCTGTCCTCTACTAACTCCTGGAGTTTGCTCAAATTCATGTCCATTGAGTCAGTGATGCCATCTAATCGTCTCATCCTCTGTTGCCCCCTTCTCCTTGTGCCTTCAATCTTTCCCAACATCAGGGTCTTTTCCAATGAGTGGGCTCTCCGCATCAGGTGGCCAAAGTATTATTGGAGTTTTAGCTTCAGCATCAGTCCTTCCAATCAATAGTCAGGGTTGATTTCCTTTAGAATTGACTGGTTTGATCTCTGAGAAGCTTAAAGAGGGATAAATAAAGCTTAAAAAGGACAAATATGACAGATGCATGAATTATTACAATCCAGTGTGGTGAGCGCTATTAACACAGATATGAAAACACATGGATTCACAGAAGAGGGCACACTTCGCCTTAAGAATTAGAGAGGGCTTCACAGCAGGAAAGACACTGGCGTCAGAACATTGCATGGGACTTCTCCATTTAAGGCTAGACAATTCTATTTATCCTTGGTATCAGCAATAGAAAATCCTGTATGAATAAACATTTAGTTTATGAAAGTGTTTTCGAATTATGGCACAGTAATGTGTTTCAGATAAGCAAAAATTCTTTTTTCAATTAATTAACCCTTTTTGATATTTTCTTTTTTTGTGTGTGTGTATGTGTGTGTGTGTGAAACTCCCATGAGCGTCACCTCCTTGACCACTGGTGATGATATGGAGGACTGAGTAGGGGAGGGTGGAAAAATGAAACTCCTCTTTAAATAGACAACTATCAGCTTAATTTTGTTCTAAGATCAATCTATGTGCAAAGCTAGAAAAACTGTTCTTGGAGTACTCTATTTGTGTTGCACATAGCAAATTTGTGTGTATAGAATTCAATTGATTTTTGCCTAATACACTTTGAAATGTTACCTCAACCTAAAATATTTGTTTTGTAATAAAGATTATAATATCCAGAAGTATGTGCTTATTTCTTATAGTGATGCCAATTTTTAGGATACGAAACAACTTTTCCTTTAAGACATTGCAAAATAGTTTATTAACTTTCTCCCATTAAAACAAAAGATTTCTTTATTTTCTGAACATTTAATTTTATTGATAATTCAGGTAACATTTGATAAAATTACTTTTCATGTTGCTTATGATATTTCACTAAATGTATCTGTTATGGATAAGGGAAAAAAGGGAAGCCAACTCTCAGCTTTTTGTATTAGGCTGCATCAAAAGTTCATGGTGTTTGGGTTTAACATTAGCTCTTATTGGTCTCACAGATTGTCTTAAGTGTAAACTTTGGGAACTACAGGGACACACATTCTTTACACTGTATTTCCCTGAAGGAAACGACCTCACCTCAGCACTTCCAATTTTTTTTTTAAGGGTTTTTTTTTTTTTTTTTCCCTAATATGGATCACTTTTAAAGTCTTTACTGCATTTTTTTTACAATATTGCTTCTGTTTTACATTTTGGTTTTTTGTCCATGATGCCTGTGCAGTCTTAGCAATCTTACACCCCCTTCCTTGGAAGATGAAGTCTTAACCACTGGACCACCAGGGAAGTCCCAAGTATTTCCACTTTTTCAAATGTATTTTCACCCACACGGCCCTAGAGCACATCATATACATGCTAAGTTGCTTCAGTTATGTCTGACTCTTCATGACCCCATGGACTGTAGCCCACCAGGCTCCTCTGTCCATGGGATTCTCTAGGCAAGAATACTGGAGTGGATTGCCATGCCCTCCTCCAGGGGATCTTCCTGACCCAGGGATTGAACCTGGGTCTCTTACATCTCCTACATTGGCAGGAGGGTTCTTTACCACTAATGCTCCCTACAGATTCATTCAGAGAATCAAGAGTTCCCAGTCTTCAGTCTGACCCTTCCCATCCTTCACACCTCTCTGTTCCCTCACAAAGTCAAGCCTATAGTAGATAAAATATACACAGTTTTCTAATCTTCTTCCTTGAGATTTTAACCCAGTAGATCTGGAGTAAAACCCCAAGTTATATATTTCAAGAAGGGTCCCAGGAGATTCTGAAGTAGCCCACTGGCACATCTACATTTCTGTTCTCTGACTCTACAGATTGGTTATCTGGCTTTATTAATCTACAGGTTCCCACCAACCCACAGTTTCTTCAGAGGATAACTGTCTATGCACAGACCTCTTGGTTGCCTGAGATGTAGCTGACTAGGTTCCAGCCACCCATATGCCCCTCCTCACAGCAGGTGATTAGGTGGGTTGAACACCCCACCTAAGACGGATGGGCCAACAGCCTCAGAGCAGGCCGGTTACAAAGGCTCTGCCTGGTGGTGGTTTGAGGTCTGATCTGAGTTCCCCTCTCTGGAGATCTGGCTGTTAGGGAAAGAGAGGTCAGAAAGTGGTCCAAACAAAAACAGATGGGAAAATACAGACAGGCAGAAATAAGGAGAAAGTTTAAGTCCATTAATGATGGAGCACAAAATTGAAAATGATCGCGCTCCTGACACTGAGGGACAAAATCATATCTTCTTGCTTTCATGCTTGGTTCCTGACTCTCCTGTTGTCTATCAGGCCTTTCTCGGATCTCTTTGACCTTCCTGACTCTTAAGGGCCACCTGTACCCCGGCAGTACACCCACCTTTCTGAAGCTACCTAAGACAGGCTTTGTTCCTTGCAACCAAAAAGCCTCATGAGCTCAGACGTGTGAATGCAGGTGTTAGGCTACCAGTGTTCCAAGGTGATGCAACCACAGAACCCTGGCTGACTTAACAGCTTAGTAGAGGAACTTCTGGACAACCTAAGTGGACCTTGGAGAGTGAAAAAGAAAACACATCCCATGGAGAGGAGACAGAGAAGTAAGTGGATGGAATTGTTTATGGCACATGAAGGTTTGAGTTTAAAGATTTGTTGTCTCCAAAGCATTTGGATGAGAGGAAGAGGGAAGGGGAAGTGATCAAAGGAGAGACTGGGAAAGTGGACCAGGATCTGAGGTGAAGGTCTCTGAATGCCAGGTTAAGCAGAAAAGACTTCATTTTTAAGAAGTGCCTTTCTGGCACCAAGTTTTCACATCTTTTCTATACCAGTTTAAAAACATATAAAAACTATAGAAGATCAAATGAAGCACAGAAAAGCTAAGTTAATTATTCTAGTTTAAAATCCCAAAACTAAACTAGCATTGTAAAGCAATCATACTCCAATTAAAAATATATTAAAAAATAAATAAAATCCAAGAAATGACACAGCCTGATTCCACTTCAGTTTGAGGATGAGCCACTGAAAGTTTCAAGCAGTGGATTAACATTCATGACTGTATGAATATGGCCTTATCTGCTTGAGATATAAGCAAAGGAAATGCTTATATTTCAGCTTGTTTTTGGCATATAAAGAAACCAAGAGCCTCTCAATCATTTTCTAATGGTTTGTTTTCCTAGACCTGTAACTTTGAAAGAGCCCCTTTAAATGGAAAAGTTTACTGTTAGCTGCAGAAGGTAACAATGTTCCGAAAAAAGGAAGCTTATATGAAATGTTTAGAAAACATGGCTTAATATGCAGAAGAACTCATTCAGCCCAGCAGCCACTGATTGTACCACAAAGCGCTAGACACTGGCTTGTTCTGCTGATCCCGCTCATAATGACTCGGGATGCAGCCAGTAACACTGGTACTATAATAACACTAGTGCTGCTGATCCCAGCTGTCCTTGTTGCCAGAGATCATTCTCCACCAGCTCTGCTTCACTGCATCACTAGCTCTCAATTCAAAGTTTGTGGTAGATCCATTTCCCAGGTTTCTACGGAAGACAGGGGGAAAATCAAGACACTCTGAAATTGAGCTTCATGGGGGAAGGTGTCTCTATTCGCTCTAAAATTATCTGCTAAATTGTTGGTATGTTTAAGTAGAGGGGCTTCCCTGATGACTCAGATGATAAAATATCTGCATACAATTCAGGAGACCTGGGTTTGATCCCTGGGTTGGGACCATCCCCTGGAGGAGGGCATAGCAATTCACTCCAGTATTCTTGCCTGGAGAATCCCATGGTCAGAGGAGCCTGGTAGGCTACAGTCCATGGGGTGGCAGAGAGACGGACAGAAGGATTCACAATTTTCATCATATTGAGAGGGTAACAGGCAGGAAGGCCAGGGGTCTCCAAAGGAGGAAATAGGCTGCAGTGTCAGACATTTTTATCTCTCTTAAGCGGCAGGAGGAAACAAACTAGCGATATTTTTCTTCTTCTCTATACAAATTTAAAAGGCGGTTTATCTTAAAATACCGTGTTGCCATAATGACACCTGGTTTCACCTGAAGTTAACTATTCTCAAACCTAGAGATAACCAATGCATTTCTCTTATGGAAATGTTTACCTTAAGCTATGCTAATGTACTGGAGAAGGCGATGGCACCCCACTACAGTACTCTTGCCTGGGAAATCCCATGGACTGAGGAGCCTGGTTGGCTGCAGTCCATGGGGTTGCTAAGAGTCAGACACGACTGAGCGACTTCACTTTCACTTTCCACTTTCATGCATTGGAGAAGGAAATGGCAACCCACTCCAGTATTCTTGCCTGGAGAATCTCAGGGACAGGGGAGCCTGGTGGGCTGCCGTCTATGGGGTCGCACAGAGTTGGACACGACTGAAGCGACTTAGCAGAGAGCAGAGCAGAGCATGCTAATGTACTATACATTTACCCTAAAATCTGTCTTCAAGTCGATTCCGCCTCTTGGCTCAGAACCTACTTGACAAACCAATATGTTATACTCAGATATTGTTCCCCTCATCCATGTAAATGAAACTATTTGTATGGTGATCTGCCCTTCTTCAAGATTCAAGTTAATCATTTTATGGCCCAGGATGAACAATTTGGTGCCAAGATTATCCCAAAATGCATCTTATGGATGAGGGGCTTGGTGCCATTCTGAGTTTTAAGACACTCCTTTCTTTTATTAACAGACTGCTAGTGACTATATAACATGCAGCTGAAGACTAGCAGTGGGGTACTCTTTCTGCCCCCTTCTGAGGCCTATGTCAGAAGCTTTCTCTATCTCCTTTATACTTTAATAAAACCTTATTACACAAAAGCTCTGGGCGATCAAGCCTTGTCTCTGGCCCCAGATTGAATTCTTCTCCTCCAGGGGCCAAGAATCCTGGCATCTTTGCATGATTCAACAACAAACTTTCAATATTCTCACTGGTGTCTACAACTAAGAAGCTGGAATCTATTAAGTTAAATAAAGAAAATAACACCAACAATCATCAGATCTGCCTGAATATTGTTGTGCGGAACTATTGCATTCTGGAAAAACCCATCAGTGCTGAGGAGGAGAGCTGAGAATACAGCATGATTCATATTATATGCATTGCTTGCCATACATCACTTGCATATCATAGCTAAAGAGTGGATAAGGAGAGATAGTATAACATAAAATATCTTTCTGATAAAGTGAATACAAATTTTAAACTTCTTCAGTGTTAATATAGAAATATATTAATATTCTACGGTAATATAATGAAAATGAATATTCTCAAAGTAAAAATTTAAACCATAGAGTTCTTTTGCATTCCAAGTGTATTTAGATTCTGGGTTGCATGTTGATGTACAGATTGAGAATTGTATTCATTCTTTTCTTTGTATTAAGGAGTAAAATCTTTGGATTTTAGAGGAGCACATGGGTGCCCAGAGGGGGACTCCATTTCCCAGGCTTCCTTGCAGCAAGGCATGCCCACGTGGCTAAATTCTGGCCAATGGAATATGAACAAAAGTGATGCTCCTGGTTGCTTTCCTCTTTCCTATTGGCTAGAAACTGGCAACTTTTGAAATAGTTTAAAGTGAAAGTAGCTCAGTCGTGGAGTCTTTGTGACCTCGTGGACTATACAGTCCATGGAATTTTCAAGGCCAAGATACTGGAGTGGGTGGCTGTTCCCTTCTCCAGGGGATCTTCCCAACCCAGGAATCGAACCAGGGTCTCCTGCGTTGCAAGTGGTTTCTTTACCCACTAAGCTATCAGGGAAGCATGATAATTTCCTTGTACCCAAAGGTACCCTTGATTGTTTCATGAAAGAAAGAAAGAAAGTGAAGTCGTTCAGTCATGTCCAACTCTTTGCAACCCCATGGACTGTAGCCTACCAGGCTCCTCCTTCTATGGGATTCTCCAGGCAAGAGTACTGGAGTTCTTCTTCAATCTAGTTTATATTTTGAGTTTCCTTATAAGAAGCCTGGGCTTCCCTGGTGGCTCAGACGGTAAAGAATGGGAAGGCCTGCAAAGTGGGAGACCTGGTTTTGATCCCTCGGTTGGGAAGATCCTCTGCAGGAGGATATGGCAACCTACCCTAGTATTCTTGCTTGGAGAATCCCCATGGACAGAGGAGCCTGGTGGGCTACAGTTCATGCGTTCACAAAGAGTCGGACATGATTGAGAGACTAAGCACTTTAAGAAGCTTAATCTACATCCTCATGAATATATGTATTATATGTGTATATTCAGAAACTATATAGAGTTCTCACCAGAAACACTGAATTATCCTTCATTTAAGAATTCATTGAAGAAAAACTGTTCTCCAACTGTGCTCTCAGAATATTATTATGCATACTCAGTAGGCTTTAATATTTAGATTAAGTTAACTTTTAAACTGAATTTATTGTTAAAGTGAATGGAGTATTTAGCCTTTGCAAATATGGGTAATGAAGACAATGCCCCAGCCTATAAACTATTTTTTGAGGATAAATAGAAATTATATCACTGGTTCATGAAACAACTAGTTACCATTTGGCAAATTTCTACATCAAAGACTAAAAATATTGGTCATAATTTTAAGTTGAAATATTGATTATTCAAGTGCAATTTGCAAGTCTGGCTCTTATAAATGAATATAATGAAAATGAGGTGAGGCTGCAAACTTGCTTCTATTCCATTGTAAACTGACTAATAGAACTGGTTCTCATCCTTGGCACATCACCTGAGGAATTTTTTTTAAGTCTTTGCCCACAGGGTCCATCCCAGAGAATCTGGTTTAATTGGTCTGGGATTAGACTTCAGCAATGGTATTTTCAAAAAGTCCTAGACAATCCCAAAGGGCTTCCCTAGTGGCTCAGATGGTAAAAAGTCTGCCTGCAATGCAGGAGACGCAGGATAGATCCCGGGGTTAGGAAGATCCCCTGGAGAAGGAATGGCAACCGACTCCAGTATTCTTGCCTGGACAATCCCGTGGATGGAGGAGCCTGACAGGCTACAGTCCATGGGGTCGCAAAGAGTCAGACACAACTGAGTGACTAAATATAGCACACATAGGTAATTTCAAAGTGTAGCCAGCATTGAGAATACTGCTTTAATATAATTGTTAATTCTGAAAACTTTTGGGCTCTCTCGGGTTCTAGGCACAGGTCTTATTTTAGAAATAAAACACTAACCAAATTCCAACCCAATTTAATATGATGAGTTGAATTCTTATGTCAGTCACACAGACTTGTCTGCTTCCTCTGCTAACAAATAAATGGGCCCAACATTTGAGTTACTGGAGCATTTAGCTCTCGTCCACTCCCGGATGGTGACTAGTTAAGACATAATCAGTCATCAGAAAAATTGTAAAAGTATTTTGGCTTTTTGGTAAACTGCCTACCCCAAGGTCAGTCAGAATACAGTATCTCTGACTTTTGCTCCAGTTGGCTTTCTCTCAGCATCTGAATTGTCATCAAAATAAACCTGACTTAAGCCCATGAATGATTTCCTCTGTCCTTGCACCACAATACATCAGATGGGAGAGATTACAGCAGGAGAAACTTCTACAGACTGTAGGTCTTGTGATCAGACACACAGAACAGCCTGGCTTTCCCTTTTTGGCACAGATCATAACTATTATTTTAAGCAACTGAATACAAATACAGTGTTTGGTTTGAAACCTTATTGTGTAACTGACATGAAAGAGACCTTTACCATTCTTTTATGTCACACAAGTCATTCTTTCCGAGTTGCATGTCTAGCAGATTGTCTGGAAGTCCCCCATGGGGAAAAAGGGGAACTAGCAGAAGGGAGGGTGCAGGAGGTCTGTCTGGGACGTTGTTGTTGGAACCACATCCACCCCCAACCCAAATAGAACTTCAAAGCTGTCTCATCTCCTTCCTGGGGTGGGTGTTTCCGCACCTCCATCCGGCCTTTCCCCTCACAGTCAATACCAAGCTATGGCAATAAATTGGGAGTTTACATAGGTAGAGAAAGGACAGACTTCACTGTGCTTTGAAATGGTGACAGTATTAGTAAGAGAAACTTTTGTTTGTCCTTTAGAAGTTCCACTCTGAGGATGCACCTAAGAGTACACTGTCCTTTATCCTACCTTATTCAGGACTCTACGGATGTGAATTACTCTGTCCACTTTTCTCAGTTTTAGCTTCACTAAGGGGGCATCTTGAAGAAGTCAAATGACTCCAAGGAATGAAAAAGAAATAAATAATGGAGGAGATAGAAGGAGAGAGGAAAGTGGGAGACAGAGAAGGGAGACCGGAAAGAAGATACCCCCTTATACCCGTTGGAATTAGANCGGAAATGACTGACCAACTTCACTTCACTTCTTCAAGAAATAGAAAAAGATCCACAACTAGACAGACTGTGTAGGCATACTACATGCTCTGTATGGTCTCCAAAAGTTCTATGAATAAATGACATTGTCTGCTGCACTAAAAGATCTTGTGGGTTGGCAGAACCGAGGCACTAAATTTTAAGGAACTTTTCTACTCCACTAAAAAAGCACTGAGTTCCCTTGAGCCATCAACTTGCCTCTGCATCATGATTTCCTAGCCTCCAGTCTGTAAAATCGAAGTTTATGCCTTGTGAAATTGGGGCTGATAACTGGCAAGGATTGCTCATCAGCCCTTCCTTCAATAAACATTAAGCCCCTAACAAGTTGGGGAGGGTTTGTTCCTAATATGCCTACATTCCTTTGGTTCAAAACTCTATTTTCTTCTTCCCTCTTTGGCTTCTTTGGGTTATTGCATATCTTATCTTGACTCCCTTGGAGGTGAGATCACTGACTTCCACCTCAATATGTGTGTGTGTGTGTGTGTGTGTGTGTGTGTATGTGGGTGTGTGCACATGCACACATCCACTAAGTCACTTTGGTTGTGTCTGACTCTTTGTGACCCCATGGACTGAAGCCCACCAGGTTCCTCTGTTCATGGCATTTTTCAGGCAAGAGTATACTGGAGTGGGTTGCTGTGCCCTCCTCCAGGGAATCTTCCCAACCCAGGGATCAAACCCACATCTCTTTACGTCTCTGCATTGCAGGCAGATTCTTTACCACTAGGGTAACCTGGGAAGGCCTCCACCTCAATATAGTCCCCATTTTTCCTTAAGCTTCTTTTCTACTTTCTTCCCTGACCTTTCCCATCCTATACAGTATATTTATTTTGTTGTTGCCACAGTAAATAATTAAGGACAGATGTAATTTTTAATTTATTTGAAGGGATGGGTTTAGGAAGCAGAAATTTTAAACCTCTGAGTGTATTAGTTATCTATTGCTGAGTGACACATCACCCCAAAATGTAGTGATTTACAACAAAGTAGCTATTATCTAAAAATTTCTATGGGTCATGAACCTCGCCGCGACTTAGCTGGGCCCTCTCTTTTGGGGGTTCTCACAGCTGCAGTAAACACGTTCATTCATCTCAAGTCTCCACCAGGGGAGGGTCTGTTTCAGGCTCACTCATGTGGGGGTTGGTAGTTTTCAGTCCATCACACATCATTGTGTGAAGGCCCCAGCTCCTCGCTGGCTGTTGGCTGGAGATCACCCTCAGGTCCTTGTCCTGCAGGCCTCTCTAGAGGGCAAGTCATACACTGGCAGTTGGTTTCCATTCAGAGCACAAGCAAGAAAGAGTGAGCAAGATGGAAGTCACAGTCTCTTATAAGCTCATACCCATCACTTTTTGTTTTAGTTCTTTTCTTTAAAAAAAAAAGTTTATTTTTATATATTTATTTATTTGACCATTCTGGGTCTTACTTGTGGCATGTGGGATCTTCTATCTTCTCTTTGGCATTTTTAAGCAGAAGCATTATATTACTTTTATTTCACATATATCCACAGATGTTTGTGGACCAATACCTGGTGGCTCAGACAGTATAAGAATCTGCCTGCAATTCGGGAGACCTGGGTTCGATCCCTGGGTTGGGAAGATCCCCTGAAGGAGGGCGTGGCAATACACTCCAGTGTTGTGGCCTGGAGAATCCCATGGACAGAACCTGGCAGGCTACAGTCCATGGGGTCGCAAAGAGTCAGACACAACTGAGTGGCTTTCACTTTTTCAAAGATGTTTGTACAACATATAGTAACCACTTCTGACGCTTATAGCACTTTTTCCCCCAGTGGCACAAAGAAAAAGGTTAGTGACACACATGTATCACCACTGCAACACATGTAACACACGTTACACATGTTACCCATGTAACACTGTAGCTCTGGGTGGAGCCCTACAGACGGAGGGTTGGGTTGCCTGCATGGCAACCGCCCTGCTAAGTCACTGCAGGAGGGTGGTGGAGAGGCCAGGCTGGGAACTGTGGTGGGCAGAGGCCCCCAGTCACCACAATCAGATGACTTATTTGGAAAAAACCTGATTACGGAGGACCCAGAGCTGTTCAGGTTTTTTTTTTTTTCCCACTGTAGGCTATTACAGTGGAATAAAACTTTGCTCTTTACCAAATCTTAGGCCAGAGTTTTACTTGCATGGTTCTTAAATACAAATTTTTGTTGTGGCTTGTGAGATCTAGTTCCACAATCAGGGATTGAACCCAGGTCCCCTGCATGGGGAGCTCAGAGCCTTAGCCACTGGACCACCAGGGATGTTCCTGCCCCTCACTTTTGCTGTAGGCTCTATGTTGAAAGTAGGCCCCTGGATTTGGTTCAGTCAAGGGGAGAGGACTGCACAAGGCTGTGAGGATCCAAAGGTAAGGTTCACCGGGGCCATTTTAGAATTCATGCTACATAATGACTAAGAACAAAGGAGATTAGGATGGGAACGTTTGATAAATTGTTTTAAGAGAGAAATTTGTTTATTTCTGGGCTTCCCTGGTAGCTCAGCTGGTAAAGAATCTGCCTGCAAAGCAGGAGACCCCAGTTTGATTCCTGGGTCCAGAAGATCCCCTGGAGAAGGGATAGGCTACCCACTCGAGTACTCTTGGGCTTCCCTGGTGGCTCAGATAGTCAAGAATCCGCCTGCAATGCGGGAGACCTGGGTTTGATCCTTGAGTCGGGAAGATCCCCTGGAGGAGGGCATGGCAACCCACTTCAGTATCCTTGCCTGGAGAATCCCCATGGACAAATAAGCCTGGCAGACCACAGTCCATGGAGTATCTGAAGGTAAAGTTCGCTGGGGCCATCTTAGAATTCTGCCTGGTGCCTAGCACGTGCTATATGATGACTAAGAATAAAGGAAATTAGGGGAAACCCTGGGCTGGGTGATGTGGCAGGCAGGAACAGAGGGGTTGCAGGCAAGGCTGACCCAGTGGAGCAAGCAGAGCGATTGGCCAGAGCACGATTACTACTGCAGATCTCTGGTGCATAAGCGGCAAAAGAAGAAATGATATAAACCATCTATTATCCAGACTTTAAAGACACGGTGAGAAGGAATGTCAGGAGGCACATGGCCTGGCCAAATATTTTTCAGAGAGGATCTCTGCTCTCCCAGTTCAGCCATCACCACATGGTCACGTCCCTGCTCACCTTCTTCGGTTATTCCGTTGCTCCATGCATCGAGAGAAACATTTAGCAAGGTCAAAGTCAGTATCTCTAAGCAGTGGACCCCAGGTGCTTTTAACAAGTCCGTTGAACTGCCTGTGGAGATCTGGAGCAGCAACCGTGTGTTCCCCAGTGCAGAGAAAAGATACTTGGGACACTGAACACCATTTTCCTCTTCTCCTGTGCCGTGGGCCTTCTCATCAGCGGTATCTCGCTGACCGGCTGAATTTGCGATGGGTTCTATCTTGTGGCATGTGCTTTTCCACATTAGTGGTGTTCATCTTTGGCACTCTCATGGAACGGCTGCATTTCTACAAGGGGCTGTGCTGAAGCCTGGGGATCGTTGAACGGCCTGCTGCCATCCACCGGCTGGCCCCGCGTGGTTTTTGTTACCGGCACCTGGTTTGGGAAAGCTGGAGTTTTTGGTCTCTGGAGTGCCAGTGCTTCAGTGGGCAATACTTTGAGAGCGTGTGTAGCTCCTTCCATTCTGCGGTATGGTTATGAGCGGGCCTTCCTGGTGATGCTGGCTGTGCAGTTTGCCGGTGGGACCATCATGTTTTTTGGGCTCCTGATGTCACTGGAAGAAATTGGTTTCCCAGGTATCGAGACAGAAGAAAATTTTCAAGAAGACTCACACAGGCCATGAATTAATGGTGCTGAAAATGAAGAAGAAGCTGAGCCTAATTATTCAATCCAAGAAGGCAATATTGTAACCCAAGTCAAGGCAATAAGCTTCTACCAGACTTGTTGCCTTCCCAGAGTTATAGTGTATTCACTGGCCTATGGATGCTTCAAAGTAAAAGTCACTCAGTCATGTCCGACTCTTTGGGACCCCATGGACTAATTCTGCAGGTCAGAATACTGGAGTGGGTAGCTGTTCCCTTCTCCAGGGGATCCTCCCAACCCAGGGATTGAACCTAGGTCTCCCACATTGCCAGCAGATTCTTTACCAGCTGAGCCACCAGGGAAGCCTAAGAATATTGGAGGGGTAGCCTATCCCTTCTCCAGGGGATCTTCCTAACCCAGGAATCAACCCAGGGTTTTCTGCATTGCAGACAGATTCTTTACCAGCTGAGCTACCAGGGAAGCCCTTGAAGTTAGTGAATTACTCCTTCTGATTGACCTTTTATCTGAGTATCAACTTCAAATGGAAGGAGGCCGAAGCTGACCAGCTGCCCACCTGATAAGATGTTGGAGGAATTATAGATGGAATGCTGCAAGGCTTCATCTCTGATCTGTTACAGAAAAGAGCACCGATGTTAGCTCTCAGTCTGCTTCTGTTCTTTGGTTCCCTCCTTGGATACAATCGTTCTCCAAATGATAAGTCCATCAATGCACTTGTCACAGGATTTTTTTATTGGTGGACCTTCTAATATGATTCAGTTCAGTTCAGTTGCTCAGTTGTGTCTGACTCTTTGCAATCCCATGGACTGCAGCACTCCAGGCCTCCCTGTCCATCACCAACTCCCGGAGTTTACTCAAACTCATGTTAACTGAGTCAGTGATGCCATCCAACCATCTCATCTTCTGTCGTCCACTTCTCCTCCTGCCTTCAATCTTTCCCAGCATCAGGGTATTTTCTAATGAGTCAGTTCTTTGCATCAGGTGGCCAAAGTATTGGAGTTTCAGCTTCAGCATCAGTCCTTCCAATGAACACCCAGGACCGATCTCCTTTAAGATAGATTGCTTGGACCTCCTTGCAGTCCAAGGGACTCTCAAGAGTCTTCTCCAAAACCATAGTTCAAAAGCATCAGTTCTTTGGCACTCAGCCTTCTTCACAGTCCAACTCTCACATCCATACATGACCACTGGAAAAACTATAGCCTTGACTAGACGGACCTTTGTTGGCAAAGTAATGTCTCTGCTTTTTAATATTCTGTCTAGGTTGGTCATAACTTTTCTTCCAAGGAGCAAGCGTTTTTTAATTTCATGGCTGCAGTCACCATCTGCAGTGATTTTGGAGCCCCCAAAACTAAAGTCAGCCACTGTTTCCACTGTCTCCCCATCTATTTGCCATGAAGTGATGGGACCCGATGCCATGATTTTAGTTTTCTGCATGTTGAGCTTTAAGCCAACTTTTTCACTCTCCTCTTTCACTTTCATCAAGAGGCTCTTTAGTTCTTCTTCACTTTCTGCCATAAGGGTGGTGTCATCTGCATATCTGAGGTTATTGATAATTCTGCTGGCAATCTTGATTCCAGCTTGTGCTTCCTCCAGCCCAGCATTTCTCATGATGTACTCTGCATATAAGTTAAATAAGCAGGGTGACAATATACAGCCTTGACATACTCCTTTCCCAATTTGGAACCAATTTGTTGTTCCATGTCCAGTTCTAACTGTTGCTTCCTGACCTGCAAAGAGATTCCTCAGAAGGCAGGTCAGGTGATCTGATATTCCCATCTCTTTCAGAATTTTCCACAGTTTATTGTGATCCACACAGTCAAAGATATTGGAGTAGTCAATAAAGCAGAAATAGATGTTTTTCTGGAACTCTCTTGCTTTTTTGATGATCCAGCAGATGTTGGCTATTTCATCTCTGGTTTCTCTGCCTTTTCTAATTCCAGCTTGAACATCTGAAAGTTCATGGTTCTTATACTGTTGAAGCCTGGCTTGGAGAATTTTGAGCATTACTTTACTAGCAAATGAGATGAGTGCAATTGTGTGGTAGTTTGAGCATTCTTTGGCATTGCCTTTCTTTGGCATTGGAATGAAAGCTGACATTTTCCTGTCCTGTGGCCACTGCTGAGTTTTCCAAATTTGCTGGCATATTGAGTGCAGCACTTTCAGAGCATCATCTTTCAGGATTTGAAATAGCTCCACTGGAATTTCACCACCTCCACTAGCTTTGTTTGTAGTGATGCTTCCTAAAGCCCGCTTGCTTCACTTTGCATCTAATATGATTAGCTTCACTGTTTCTTTGAACCTTGGTCATCAGGAGCTGATCCAAGTGAGCAATGAGGCTTTGGTGATAGTCACTGAGATGGTTGATGGAACCGGGAGCATTGGAGCTGCCATGGGCCAGTATTTAGTGTCTTTGATCCAGGACAACCTAAGGTGGATGTGGGTGTTCTACTTTTTCATTAGTATGATGATTTGCACAATTCTGTTTATTTCACCATTAATAGTGAGGGAAATATGCTGTCTTATTCAAAGACAACAAGCTCGCATTTTGAGTGAGTGACTGGTGCCTACAAAAAACCAAGAATAGCAGGAGACACATCAGGACTATTATTTAATTGGCCCTATTTTGGGTTTGTCTTAAGAACTCCAACATAATCTCAGATTGTCGAACCTCTTTCAGCAGGGTCAGCCCCCTGAAGATGCTGACCAGAGCGAAGGCTGGGTTGTTTTTTCTACACTGCAGGAATTATTGTTAATGATTTTTATTCATCTCCTTTGTTTCATGACTGTACTGAATGAAGGGCCTACGAATCTGCCGGCAACTCTGTTGGCCTGTGGAGGTTCATCCCTTTAACCATAAATGCTTTTTTAGACCTTGACCCTTGTTCTCCAGCCTGGAAAGCCGAGTGACCATGAAGCAGTTGTGCCTGGTTGGTAGCAATGACACACTCCATGAATAGAAAGGATCGTTGCATTTTGCTTCAGTCATGAGTTTACAGACAGCAGCTCATCTCTGAAGCATCAAATCCTGGTCGAATGCTCCAGCTCAGTCCAGCATAAGCCTGTCTTGGACAGAGAATCCCAGTTAAGCTCTGGTGGGAAAAATCACACTATGTGCTGAGTGGCTCAGTTACTCTGTGTCTGCTCTGAAGTCCTTCAGCTCCAGAAGCAGAAATATCTTCCAGTGATAGTCAAATCTTCTCCTCTGTCTTCATTCAGAATTACCTTCAGGGGCGGTCCTAAGATGGTGGAGGAATAGGACGGGTAGACCACTTTCTCCCTCACAAATTCATCAAAAGAACATTTCAACGCTGAGTAAATTCCACAAAACAACTTCTGAATGCTGGCAGAGGACATCAGTCAGTTCAGTTCAGTCGCTCAGTCATGTCTGACTCTTTGTGACCCCATGAATCGCAGCACACCAGGCCTCCCTGTCCATCACCATCTCCCGGAGTTCACTCAGACTCACATCCATCGTGTCCGTGATGCCATCAAGCCATCTCATCCTTGATCGTCCCCTTCTCCTCCTGCCCCCAATCCCTCCCAGCATCAGAGTCTTTTCCAATGAATCAACTCTTCGCATGAGGTTGACAAAGAACTGGAGTATCAGCTTCAGCATCATTCCTTCCAAAGAAATCCCAGGATTGATCTCCTTCAGAATGGACTGGTTGGATCTCCTTGCAGTCCAAGGGACTCTCAAGAGTCTTCTCCAATACCACAGTTCAAACGCATCAATTCTTCAGCGCTCAGCTTTCTTCACAGTCCAACTCTCACATCCATACATGACCACAGGAAAAACCATAGCCTTGACTAGACGGACCTTAGTCGGCAAGGTAATGTCTCTGCTTCTGAATATACTATCTAGGTTGGTCATAACTTTTCTTCCAAGGAGTAAGCGTCTTTTAATTTCATGGCTGCAGTCACCATCTGCAGTGATTTTGGAGCCCC
>SJYQ01001699.1:122235-156137 GCA_006410935.1 Redunca redunca
ATGATTTGGGAGAATGGCATTGAAACATGTATACTATCATGTAAGAAATGAATCGCCAGTCCAGGTTTGATGTAGGATACAGGATGCTTGTGGCTGGTGCACTGGGATGACCCAAAGGGATGATATGGGGAGGGAGGAGGGAGGGGGGTTCAGGGTGGGGAACAGCTGTACACTCGTGGCAGATTCATGTTGATTTATGGCAAAACCAATACAATATTGTGACGTAATTATTCTCCAATTAAATAAATTTATATTTTAAAAAATTTCTCTAAGTTGTTATTACTAGGAAATACAGTATCTCCTGGGCAGCTGATTTATTTTAAACTCATCTTCTCTGTGGATCCTGTAACCAATAATGTTTTTCCTACTTTTAAGCTACCAGAAAGTTTAGAGACATACCTGTGGTTTGACTTTCAAAAATGCATAATTTATGAGTTGGATTTTTTTTATGTACTAACCTTTCAGTTAGCTTTGTTTTATTTTCCTATCCTTATTTCCCCTTCATTCAGATTTGCATATCTATTTAGCTTTTTCCCATTTGTGTGTTTTTGTAAGTTTTTGCAAATTCTTTTTATAGTAACAAGACAGGGCTAAACTAAATAAAAATACAGTTATCTTATTGGATATCATGGTCAATCCTAGAGCATGTGCACTTAAAAGAAAGTGTATTCTGAGGATTTTTAAATATAATGTCTGGAAAATATTTAGGTCTAACTATTCTGTTGTATCATTTAGGATCTCTGTTGCCTTACTGATTTTCTGTCTAGAAGATCCATCCATTGATGTGAGTGGGGTATAAAAGTCTCCTACTATTATTGTGGTCCCATCAATTGCTCCCTTTATGTCTGTTAATGTTTGTTTTATGTATTTGGGTGCTCCTGTTTTGGGTGCACATGTGTTGACAAGTATATGATTTCCTGGCCTTTGGGCTAGGGTCAAATGTAGTGTGGAGGCTTCGAAGGTGGCACAGTGGTAAAGAACCTGCCTGCAGTGCAGTGCAGAACACACAGGTTCGATCCCGGGGTTGGGAAGATCCCCTGGAGTAGGAAATGGCAACCCATTCCAGTATTCTTGCCTAGAAAATTCCATGGACAGAGGAGCCTGGTGGGCCACAGTCCATGGGGTCACAAAGAGTCAGACACCACTGAGAAACTGGGTACACACATGTGCTTCCTGTGCCTGGATATCTGTTTTCTTCTTTAGGTTTGGGAAACTTTCAGCCATAATTTCTTCAAATATATTTTTGACCCACTTTTCCTTCTCTCTCTCTGGAATCCCTACTATGTGTAGATTGGCACGCTTTGTAGTATCCCATAGGTCTCTTATATTGCTTTCTTTTCTTTTTTTTTTTTTTTTTTTACTTTCTGTCTACTGTTCTGATTGGGTGATTTCCATTGTTTTATCTTCTAGATCACTTATTTGCTCTTTGCCATTATTCAATCTGCTAATCACTGCCTTTAGCACAGTTTTCATCTTGGCAAATGAGTTTTCTAAGTTTTTTTGGCTCCTCTTTAAAGTTTCTAATTCCTTTTTACAGTAATCTTCATTTCCACTGATAGCCTATCTGAATTCCTTCAGTAATGAATTTTCATTATCTCCTTTTTGAACTTGGTGTCTATTAAATAGAAGCAGTCTGTTTTATTGTTTATTCTTTTGGTGAGGGGGATTCTCTTGACCTTTTAACTGGGAATAGTCCCTCTGCTTCTTCATTTTACTTGTGTTTCTCTTACTCTGTGAATTTAAGAGAAACAATTGTCTTCTGTGGTCTTGAAAGGCTGTTTTATATGTAGGAGTGCCCCTGTGTAGCCTGTGTGGGTTTAATGTTTTTGGTGCAAAGGCTGCTTCTAGTGTGGATGCCTGCTGCCTCTTTCCTCAGTGTGTCCTAGCCGTTATCCCCATGATAGAAGGTGTGACTGGTGTTGCAATGACCAGAGTCAGCTGGATGTTGAGTGGGGGCTCCTCTTTGCTCTGTGGTTGTCACAGTCCTGTCAAGAGCAGAATCTGCTTCCTAGCTGATGGAGTAGAAGTTCCCAGACCCATTTCTGGGTTGTGGCATGAGGTAGGAGTACTCCTGGATGTGAGAGTTGGACCATAAAGAAGGCTTAGCACCAAAGAATTGATGCTTTCTAACTGTGATGCTGGAAAAGACTTTTGAGAGTCCCTTGGACTGCAAGGAGATCAAACTAGTCAACCCTAAAGGAAATCAACCCTGAGTATTTGTTGGAAGGACTGATGCTGAAGTTTCAAAACGTGGGCCACCTGATGCAAAGAGCCAACTCATTGGAAAAGACCCTGATGCTGGGAAAGATTGAGGGCAGGAGGAGAAGGGGACACCAGAGGATGGGATGGTTGGATGGCATCATCAACGCAATGGACATGAGTTTGAGCAAGCTCTGGGAGATGGTGATGGACAGGGAAGCCTGGTGTGCTGCAGTCCATGGGGTTGCAGAGTTGGACATGACTTAGGGGAGGAGCCACTGAATATTCAGAGCTGTCCACTGGGGAACACACTTTGTGGTGTCATCTGTCACCGGTGTGCAGGGTCACAAAATGTACTGTTGGCACCACCCTTGGCCCTGCCTCAGCCAAGGGAATGTCGGCAGTCAGCCCCAGTGTCCCTCAAGCATTGTTTTCACAAAAGCACCAGTGCAGATCCACAGAATTCAGGTCCCAGGTCCACAGGTATTGTGCACCTGGACCAGCCATGGGGGCTATGGAAGCAGCCCAGCCTTGCCTCCATGTACACGCACCCAAAAGCCCACGGATACCAAGACTGGATCCATCCCAGCCACAGTAGCACCCATGTCTACTCAGCTATCTCACACACCCTGAGTTTACAAAGCCAGCGGCAGTGGTGTACATCCCTAGCCACAGGGAGAGATTTCAACCTAGTTTCTTAAGAACTGGGGCCCCTGGGGCTCAGCTATGGTTTCAACCCTGCTTCTTCATGTGGACAACCCACCAATGCCTGTGCCCAGAGCCTGCCTAGGTAGTGGCTGGTGTTTACACTCTGAGAGTCCACTGAGGTGGTGCCCTGTTCGCTGAGAGTATCTGTGAGCGTGGGGAGAAAGAGCCTGCTATGCCCTCCTCCCTTTATGCAGCACTTAACAATGGCGCTTATCTACTAGGGCAGGCTTAGGCTTTTTCTATGAACAACCCTAATTGTGACAATAACACGCTCCAGCCCCTTGAGGCTGTTTACACGCAGCTAATCCCAGCCCTCTCCTTCTCTTCTAAACCCCCATGCTTCAGCACCCATTCCCTGCCTGTACAGCAGATGTGTGTCTCAGGCTGGGGTGCACGGAGTGGTGACGGGACAGTGAGCAGTCACACCATTCTCTCCTCCCGCAGTCCCTGGCAAGTACAAATCTATCTTCAACCTGTGTGGATTTGTCTATTCTAGACATTTTATGTAAATGGGAAAGTATAGTATGTGGCATCTGTATCTGCCTTTGTTGTTGTTGTTTAGTTGTGACATCATGTCTGACTCTGTGACACTATCCATGGGATTCTCCAGGCAAAAATACTGGAGTGGGTTGCCATTCCCTTCTGCAGGGGATCTTCCTGGCCCAGAGATCGAACCCGCATCTCCTGCATTGGCAGGTAGATTCTCTACCACTGACCACTGGGGAAGCACTGCCTTCCTGACTAAGTATAATCTTTGGGATGTTCTACATCCTTTTCTATGGCAGAGTAATAGTCCATTCTGAGGATATGGCATGTTTTGTGCGTCCAGGTACCCAAGTGTGGACACTTGGGTTGTGTCCACTTTTGATCACTGTGAATATGCATGAAATAGTTCCTCATGGGTGAAAGTTTCAATCCTTTGGGCACACCTCGGAGTAGAAGTTACCCTTTTCTTGTTAATAGTTCTTATATTGGATGTCCCTTGTTTCACCTGCTGTGGGTTTTTCCTTTCATTACTCAGTGCCTTGCACTGTCAGGCCCTCCTGCTCGGCAGGTGTGCCCCCTTGGGCACAGGGGGAGTCTGGAGTTAGACTCACAGTTTGGCTTCAAACACCAGGTTCCAGGCTGCAGCTCCCTGCCCTGAATGGTGTGTACAGCCTCCCTACTGCAGGGCTGTCACCAGTCTGAGATGAGCCTGTGAAGGCGCCCAGCACACAGAAGGGCCACTGTTAAGCCTGGAGCCTGGTGAGATCCGGCAGGACCTGCAGGCAGATGCATTTTGGTATCAATGTGGGTATCCCCTCTGTCTTTAAGAGAATCTTCTATCTTTGACTTTTGCAAATGAAGGAGGAAGCATGAGCTTGTGTGAAGCTACCATCCATGGGGGGAGAGGAGAGAGAGGGCAGGTTCCAGTGGGCAGGGCAAGAAATAGGTCCTTATGCAATTTTTATTTAAGAAATCAGAACGCCCCAGTTCCATCCATTTCCTGCCCTTAGCCCACCAGATGAGCAGCTGTTCCCCTCATCTCTCCAGGCTGCTTTTCCGTGTCTGGGGCCCAAAGAATCTGCCAAGGGCTCACTGCTCTTGAAAGTGAATGAAGAGCATCTGGATCTCCTTTGGGTGGATGGTGATGTCAGGGCCTCTGTGGGGTGGCAAGGGATGGTGGGCACTACCTGTCACTCCCCTTTGGAGCTGCCTGCTTCCCCAGGTCACCACATCCCTGCAACCCCCTCAGAACACTCCTCTGTCTGCATTCTTGTGGCTCCTTCTATGGTAATGGTCTTCAGTTGTCCCCTTCCTGACTGGATGTCACTGCCCATGGGCCTCTTTCATTTATGGCATCCCCTGACAGCTCAGGGGACAGCTTCCTCCTACATTTCATTGTCAGAGAAAATCCCCATGGACAGGATGAAAGTGAAAGCTGCTCAGTCCTGTCTGACTCTTTGCGACCCCATGGACTGTAGTCCATGGAATTCTCCAGGCTAGAATACTGGAGTGGGCAGCCTTTCCCTTCTCCAGGGGATCTTCCCAACCCAGGGATCAAACCCAGCTCTCCTGCATTGCAGGCGGATTCTTTACCAGCTGAGCCACCAGGGATGGACAGGATAGACAGGATGGGCAGCCCCATTTTACAGATGAGGGAACTGAGGCCAAGGAGGAGCTGGTCTCCCCAGGTGCTGAGCTGGAGGAGCACACCCGGAGAGGGTAGGCACATGGAGCTGCTCCCAGCTGTGAGTCCCCTCTTCCCCGTGCTGCTCAGGTGGAGCCCTACCTAGCTCCAAGATGGCATCAGTCATGTTATCCACCCCCTCTCCCCATAATGCTCAGACCATGCAGAGAGGGGAGGGGAGGCAGGGGGTAGCTCCATCCCTGAGGAGGAAGGACAGTGCTGATTGGTAGGCTGGGGGCTCTTCTGCAGGAGCTTCCCTGAGAGGGTGGAAGGAGGAGGGTGGAGGGTGAGGCGCTCTGTGCTGCCACCATGCCCCTTTTGCATCTACGTCTGCTCCCGAGACTGGTGTCAGCTTGTGAGCAAGAGGTGACGAGGAGGAAGTAATGAAGCCAGTGTGCTGCTGAAGCCAGGCGGGAAAGTGAAGCTGACAGCGTCTCTGATGACCCTGGGCTGGGAGTCAGTGAGGAAGGAGACCACTCCCCACCCCTACATTCATGGTTGTGAAAGGAGGGCATCGGGAAGACACCACAGGGAGGGCTCCGGGCTGGGTTGTTGGGATTCTCTCAGATTGCAAGTATCCCTGAAGCCAAAGCAACAAGAGAGAGATTTAGAGAAATTCCCCATGAGCAGGAGATGGGTAAAGAGCTCAGATCCCCCATGAAGAGGGCAGACTGGGGATAAAGGAGGGGTATCCACACATCACAGGGGTGTGGGGGGGAGGATGTGGTTGGGCTGAAGGGGCAGCAGCCTCACTTGTAGTGCGGGTCAGAGGGTGATCCAGGTGTCAGGAGGGGAGGGAGGACACAGGCATGAATCTGGGGGCACTGACATCCATTAGGGTGTCAGGCGCCATGTGCACCTTATCAGCTGAGAGCATCAACATCCTTGTGGGGAAAGACCCTTACCTCTCCATTTACAGGTGAGGACATGGAGGCCCAGAGCCTGGGGTGGGGTGGGGGGGGCAGGGAGCAGGATACCAGGCAGAAATGCCCAGTCTCACACCCTGGACTGAGTGACTCTGATCACCTACTCAATAATCCGTGTGAGAATCTGTTTTGTTTTCTGATCCCACAAATAACACCTGTGTTGTGTTAAAAGATTTACCACAGGAATAAAATAAGAAACACACAAAATACAGGCATGTGATAAGAATCGAAAAGTCTAGAAGAACACGAGTAGGAGGGGGTGGGGTGCCCTCATGCACCCCAGAGATCAAATCTCATGGTTTTTTTTTTTTTTCAAGACAACCATAAGGCATCTTTTAGCCAAGGTGGCATCTGAGTCAGGATGGTCACACTTGGGGTTTGACTGGGGTCACACACATGAGCATCTGCTTGCGTGTCCTGACTCAGTGATCAAGGAGGGGGACATGGGGTGCGGGTTCCTGACTCAGCCATCCAGGAGTGGGACGTGGGGTGGGGCGGGTTACCTGCAGATTCACCATCACCGGCTGAGACAGGACAGGGTGCTGTCCCTTCTCATACAGGTGGTGGAGATGCAGCAGGACTCAGCGGATGCCTAGAAAGTCTTGGCCTCATTCACTGTTGTGGTCCTCACTGGGCCTGCCCTCCAACCTGCCAGTTTTCTGGTAAAGTCTTTCTGCCTCTGCCCCAGTGAACAGTGGTGTGGCTTCTTGACTCTGAGGCCAACACAAAAGTGATGTTGTCATGTCACACAGATGTTTTATCCTGTCCCTCTAATTGAGGAAGCCTGTGTTAGAAAATAGTCTCTTGCTGATTCCTGGTGAACAAAGGAGTAGGGCCTTCCTGCTGGACCCCACTGGACACATGGCATAGGGGTGAAACAACCTTACGCTGTGTTAGGGCCCTGAGAGTTTAGGCTCTTTGTTATTGCAGCAGAAGAGTTCATAGACTCTCTTTCCCCCCTTCCTAATGCTATGGTTAAGGACAGGAGCAACAGAAACAGGCGAAGACCTCTGGGTCCAGAACATGACAATGATGATGGTGATGGCAATGGTGGAGACGGTGATGATGGTGATGCTGGTGATAATGAGGACCCTGGTGATAATGGTGGTGATGATAATATGGGGGTTGTAAGAGTCTGGGAGAGCAAGGGGCCCTCTAGCCATCTGCTGCTGGCCCCTTCACTCGGTCACTTACTTTTCTCTAGGAGGAGGGACTTGCTTGCTTAGCCCAGGCTCATCTCTCCTCATCTTTGGTACAGGTTGCCTCCAGGAGGTGGGTTTTCAGTGGACTTTGCCTCCAACACAGGGAAGCATGACTGCTGCTGCAAGAGGTGATCCCCACCTCCTCTTCTGTGACACGTGGAGCGAGGTGCGAGAGGTTAGTGTGAAGAAGCCATGTGGCTACAGGATTAAGCCACAGCCGCCAACACCCACTTTATTAGCCACAAAGGTGGTATTTGGCCTCTGCCTCTTCCTTTCCCTCTTGATCTTCATCCTGCAGACCTCACACTGGAGTGTGCCAGCCCTTGGAGGGTCTCTGGGAACAGGGGGGTGGCTAAGGCACGGTCAGCCCTGCATTTGAGATGCTCTGAGTGTAAGGGGACACATAAGATGTACCAGGGGCTTTGGCAATATGATGAGCTGCTTCCTGGCAGTTGTTTCCTCCACCAGGAGGTCCTCCCAGATGCCATGCTGGGGGCTCCCCTCTGTACACAGTCATTGCAGTCTAGATGGCACCTGGGCCCCACCTGTCCCTGGCTTGCCGAGTGACCTGCCTCTCAGTGGGTCTCCGTCTCCTC
Source organism: Redunca redunca (assembly GCA_006410935.1). Lineage (NCBI taxonomy): Eukaryota > Metazoa > Chordata > Mammalia > Artiodactyla > Bovidae > Redunca > Redunca redunca. The sequence continues at coordinate 130,037 of SJYQ01001699.1, forward strand.
ATTTGGCAGATAAGGAAACTGGATGACCTCACAGAGCCTGTGAGGATGACTCTGGGGAAAGCGCCTTTGCCTGGTGATGGGTTTGGGGACCTGGCTGACAACAAATAGGCAAGAGCGAGTCTGGACACTTGAACACCTGCCTCACCTTTCTGAAGATTCTGAAGCTGCTTTGTGTGGTTCGAGTTGTAGGTCCAGCCTGGGACGCTGAGGATCTGCAGGTGGAGGCTTGGAGGCAGCATTATAGCCTCTTGCTGCTCGAAGTCTGGGTGAACCCGGGTAGTCTCTGCAAGGCAGATGGACAACAAGGAGAGAGTCTGGGCCAAGCTTCTCTTCCTGGCATTCAGAGCCCTCCACATTAAGTGGAGCTTTCCACACATATTTCATCCAATCTCACACCCCTCCAACCTGTGGCCCACACCACAGGCAACCTGAAGCATCTGCTGGTGCAAATGCCATCTCCTCACAATACCTTGGGCTACAGTGATTGACGCTTTTGAACTGTGGTGTTGGAGAAGACTCTTGAGAGTCCCTTAGACAGCAAGGAGATCCAACCAGTCCATCCTAAAGAAAATCAGTCCTGAATATTCATTGGAAGGACAGATGGTGAAGCTGAAACTCCAATACTTTGGCTACCTGATGTGAAGAACTGACTCATTTGAAAAGATCCTGATGCTGAGAAAGATTGAAGGTGGGAGGAAAAGGGGACGACAGAGAATGAGATGGTTGGATGGCATCACTGACTCAGTGGACATGAGTTTGGGTAAACTTCGGGAGTTGGTGATGGCCAGGGAGGCCTGGCATGCTGCAATCCATGGGGTCACAGAGTCAGACACAACTGAGCAGCTGAACTGAACTTAACTGACAGTGATTGGTCAGGCTTGGGTCATGTGATTTGATCAGACCAATCAGATTCTTTTCCTGGGATCTCAGCTCTTGAGACCTGAGTCTGAGTCTCAGTTCCTTTTGGGTGGGGAGACACACAGTCCTAGAGCTGCTCACAGCTATGTCTCAGATAGGAGGAGAAAGAAGTTCTGCAGACAGAGCAAAGCTCAGGTGACAGAAAGGAGAGAAGTGGCCTCATGAAGTGTCCAGTGCCCAAAGCACAATTACACCCCAGCTCTTCTCTGGGGTGCGTTGGCCTCTGAATAAAGTCTCCTTGTGGCTCAGTCAGATCTTCAGTTTCTCTCATGTGCTACCAGAGGAGCCCAGGGTGGGACCCATGGATGGAGCTGACCACAGCCATGGAACTTGCTCACCATGGCAACATCTGTTCTGTAGGAAGGGCTCCCAGGTGCTAGGAAGGAACCACCAACTGACCCAGGAGCAGACCCGACCCTGCTGGTCCATCACATCCCCTCTCCTGGGAATCTGCCCCTGGACCTGGAGGTGGCCAGGAAGGCAGCTCATGGCAGTCCTGAGAGAGATGGACATGAACACCTGCTCCAGAGAGGCCCTGAGCTGCTGTCTCCCTCCTGCTCTGGCCTCTTCTCCAGCTCCCCCTTCTGTTTCACAAGCATCTCTGGGCCTGGTTGCCCCTTGGGATTCTTTTCTTCCAAACAAGAGAACATCAACTGATAGGCCTTGAAGTTGATTGCTGAACTCCCCCCTGGTTCAGGATCCCATCTCCACCAGACCTACAGGGCACCAGGCCCTCTCTTCAGCATCAATCCCTCTCTCACTGAATCGGTTTCTGCCTGAGCTCGTCTCCCCCATACAGGTCGGCTCACCCCGGGGCAGGGATGACAGCTGCTCTGAGAGAAGCCCTCTTACCGCTCAGCTCTCGAAGCAGCGCTACGGGTCTGTGCTGCAGCACCACCCCGCTCCTCTGGCTGAGGTCCCTGGTGAGGGTCGAGGGCCCAGCAGGAGCCAGAGCACCGAGTGGACAACTGAGGTGTCGTTCAGCGTGACGTTGACAGACAGGGCCCACTGCTGTTTGATCAACAGCCGCCGATGGAGCATGACCTGCAGGGAAGAGTCATCTGACAGGCCCCGCCTGGCCCCTGGCGGGCCCGTGGTGACCAGAGGGGCCTCCTCCTACCTCCATCTGCCCGTTCCATTGGCTGGAAACGCCGTGCGCCTGCTCCGACAGCAGCACCAGCCTGCTCTGTCTGTCCTGGATGAAGGCCGACTGAGTCATGGGGTAGTAATTCTGTGGACAAAAATATTGCCAGGCTGGTGGTCATGGTCATGGGCCAAGTGGGCCACCTGATCAGCATCTCCCTCAGGCCCCCACAGGCACAGCGGCAGCTCAGGGTGGCACTGGTAGCAGCAGGGAGGCGCTCTCACTTGTGAGATGGACGCCCTGGGATTCAAATCCAGCTCCACTGCTTCCTGACCTTACGAGCTGGGGCACTCAGGCTGCCCAAGCCTCAGTTTCAGTTGAGTTCAGTTCAGTCGCTCAGTCGTGTCTGACTCTTTGTGACACTATGAACCGCAGCATGCCAGGCCTCCCTGTCCATCACCTCAGTTTACCCACCTGTAAAAGGGGCTCCCAAACCATCCCTGAAAAACTGTGGCAGGGGCTCAAGTAAGACATGTGTGTCAGTCCAGCCTGAGACAGGCAATGGTTGCCCGATCGTAAAGGGCTCAAGCCTGGGCTGGAAAGCGGCCAAAGTCCACACCTTTTGCTCTGTTGGAGCAAGATGTCCTGGGCTGAGGGCCTTGGACTCTCTGGAGCCCAGGCCACAGGGGGTGAGAACCAGCCAACAGGGATGAGAGGGACCAGAAACTCAAGGAAGACAGAGCAGGGAGGGGCCACATCCCCCACTGGAAGGAGAAAGAACTAACATGGATTGAGGCTCAGGAGGTGCCCAGCCTGGCACTGCTCCTGGATCATCCCAGCTGATCACACAGCACTGTGGGGAGGTTACCCCCTTTCCCAGGAGAGCACTGAGACCCAGGGAAGCCAAGGGACTTGCTCCAGGTCACGCTGCTGGGGAAAAGCATCTCAGAGCTGAACTGATTTCAGACATCAGCCTGTGCTGTTTCCCAGGCAACCAGTCAGTGGCTCGACTAAGAGCAGCAAAGGAGGGTCACACCCGCTCAGGCTTGGACAGGCACCATCTGCTTCATCCTCAGAGCAATCCCAGCAGGCCAGTCATCTATAGAGGAGGACACATGGTGCCCACAGTGGACCTCAGGGACTTTCCTCATATGTGGGGGCACCAGAGCTCTGACCCCAGGGCTGAACAAGCCTGGGTCTCAGACCCTAACGGCACACATGGGTGACAGAGGTTCTGGGAGATGCCTCTGCTGCTGGAGCTAAAGGGGTGTCTCCAGCCTCTTTTGAGAGGCTGCCTCTCAGGTCTGCTCTGTGGCCACTGTTCCCATGGGGCACCACAGGATGTACCCGAGTGATAGTGTTCGCCCTGTACTGCTTGTAGGCTCTGTGCCGCATCTGGTACCCATTGTTGTCGGAGTAGAGGACCCGCCCGGTGTTGAGATCGGTGCTGGTCCTCAAAATGGCCTCGAGGTTCAGCTCCAAGGGGCCCACCCTGTCCTCCTGCTCTATGAGATGACTCAGCCGCTCCCCATCAGCGCCCGGGGGCCCGCGGGCCAGCCGGGAGTAGATGGTGTACGTGGGGTCCCTGTCATTCACCATCCTGGAGGAGGAGCAGAAGAGATACGTCAAGCTGGGGGAGACTTCTGGACGCCAGTCCCTCCTCCTTTCATTCCTTTCTTCCGGTTTCCCTCCCTGCCTCCTTCCTGCCAGGCAGGGCAGGCAGAGGGGCTTTTTGGGCAAAAGAACAGGAGGAGCCCGCTTCACCAGAGGGCACTGAGCACCTGGCCGGTTCTGGGTGGCTTATTTCTCTGCATTAATGAAAACACAGGAACGGCTCTCGTGTGTATATCATTGCCAGTTTCCCAGGTGGCTCAGTGGTAAAGTCCCCCACCTGCCCGTGACTGTGTGCTGTGCACAAGCAGAGGGCCGACCTCACCTGTAGAAGCATTTCGGGATCTCGGTCAAGAGCTGCCCCTCCAGGATCTCCATTTCCACAGCCGCCTACGCTGGCTTCGCTGTACCATTAGGAGTAAACGCGTAGTTATTGGAAATGGATACCTGACTCTCATCACTGTTATCGTGGTATTCCATGAACTCCTGGGTCACCTGGATGGTTCGGTTACTCTGCAGATGTGGAAAAGAGAAGAGTATGATTGTTGTGGAGAGTTTCTTCCAGGAATTCTTGTGATGGGATCCAGGCTCAGAAGGCCTCTATTTAATATTAAGACACCAACATGGAACTGGGAGTGAACAAAAATTACTTCCTCAGAGCCTATGTGAAGGTCATGAGGACCCTCAATGAAGCTCATGCATTCAGCTTGGACAAAAGCTCCGTGGACTCACCAAGAGCCCAGGAAGTACAGATTTTCTCCCTATTCAGGAAATAATCCCACAGGAGGAGGGGAGAGACGCTGCAAAACACACTCCTGAGAGCATAAGCAGAGGGTGTAACATGGTTTCAGAGGCTCCACTCCCACTGCTTTATTGAGTTAAATATTTATTTATCTATTTCTGCTTTATTGACTATGCCAAAGCCTTTGACTGTGTGGATCACAATAAACTGTGGAAAATTCTGAAAGAGATGGGAATACCAGACCACCTGACCTGCCTCTTGAGAAATCTGTATGCAGGTCAGGAAGCAACAGTTAGAACTGGACACGGAACAACAGACTGGTTCCAAATAGGAAAAGGAGTAAGTCAAGGCTGTATATTGTCACCCTGCTTATTTAACTTATATGCAGAGTACATTATGTGAAATGCCAGGCGGGAGGAAGCACAAGCTGGAATCAAGATTGCTGGGAGAAATATCAATAACCTCACATATGCAGATGATACCACCCTTATGGCACAACTCTGTGGGCACACAAAATAGCATATACATGTACAGTGTGTTGCCAGGGTCCAGCCCTGGTGGAACCAGGGTGATTCGAAGGAGAGACAGAGTAGGCGAGGAAAAACTTATATAGAAATATAAAGGAGATTAGAAGAAATAGTATAGTAGGAAAATTAAGTGGAGAAAAGAGGCTGAATAACTTGGTTTACGGAGAAAGCCAATAAAGCTCCAGACAAGGAGCTTGCACAATCTACGTGGGGCCGCCGGCGCCCGCTCAAATAGTGGAGAGTGCCCCTCCTTGGGCACTCTCTCTCATGGATCTTGGGGCCGGGTCAGGTAAGTAGACTTGGAGAGCCACTCCGTTCCAGATGGGAATTCAGCCTGAAGTTAGAGTAAAGAGGAGAAGGAAGAAGAAGAAAAAGGGCGAGAGAAAGAGACATGGGGAGAGCCAGATTTCCAAGAAACTAGGCCGAGAGGCTAGTCCAGAAAACTTGTCCCATCCGTTTATTGTTCAAGGGGCTATTTATATGTTTGATAATACATGGAGATTAATGGGTAACACAAAGTTATACAGCATTAGCAGTTTAGACTCTTATCAAAAGCAGGCTTTTCTCTGCATACCTGACTGCAAACACAAGTCTTAGGTAATTTACATCATCTTCTGCCAGAAGGGCCAATTAACATTTTACAACCTTTTTTCTGATAAGGGTTTGTCAACCAGAAGACTTATTTGTGTTGATCTTTCCAAAGTTTGGCGCCACTCTCAGAAAGCACTAAATAAAGTTACATTCTTACATAGCAAAGATACAACAATTTATAACAAGCGAAAGGAGTACAGTGATTTATAACAAAAGAAAAGTAATTAACTCAAAAGTCTAGTGTTGCTAACATCAAAACTACTATATATCTTTTTCCATACCCCGTTTACATTGATTAACATCTTCCCAGGTGCCTAAAAGATAAAGAATATGGAGGCCTGGTGGCAATCATTGAATCAACAGTGAAAACCCGTCACCAATACAGTTTTTAACTCTTTAAAAAAGGTTCTGTATCTTTAAGATGCTTTTAAGCTTTGTGTCTCTCCCGGTTGGGGGCTGTAAGCAATTCACAAGCTGTAAGGGGTCCGGGAAACTTGTTAGGCAAGCTAGCGAACTACTAGAGGAGGTTTAACTGAAACATCCCTTTCAAATGCAGAAGACCAAAGCTTAGAGATGACTTTTTCCGGAGTGTATTAGAAGAGTAGAGAAGCAGAGAACAAAAGCCAACAGATTCTTATTTTGGGGGGTTTGGATGCTCAGGAAATTCCAGGGGGAAAACCTGAGATCTGATTAGACCTTGCACCTCAGATCTCATGCCGCATGACCTTGTCATGGGTGGAATTCCTCACGGTGGCTTCCGGCAGTGTGTAATGTGGTGACTTGTATGGTATATGAAATATATCAACACGCTTGTCATATATGAAAGAACAAAGGCCCTCCTCCAGCCAACTGGCCCTGGGGTGGTCTGTGCACATGGTGGCTGCCCCCCTCAGGCCTCTGCACAGGCAGGTCCTTCTAAGGAACCACTGTCCACTCGTCTGACCCACGGATTCCCTCCAGACTGCAAGGCCTCAGGCCTGGCTCTGGGTGTCTCGTCCCTGCCAAGCCTCCTCTGAGCTGCCCTCTCTCAAGTTCAACAGGCTTCCCTCTCTGTGTGGCAGGTGCTGGTTGTACCCCTACTGGGAGGTGAGGGAGCCCGGTGAGAACCACACCTTCCCTCACCTGAGCCCAAAGCACCTGAAGTCACACAGGGGCTGGGCAGATGGACGGCAGGACACTTCTGGGCAGGGCTGGGTGGGGAGGTGGCTTGGATGTTGGGCACCTGTGGGTGGGCAGAAAGGGATGGCAAGCTGGAGCCGGCCCTTCAGGGACGTCCCAGAAGAGGCGTCCCAGAAGGGGTGTGGGGCGTGAGTGATGACGGAGCCCAAAGCCGGCCTGCAGGCTTCACCTTTCCTTGCCTGACCAGGGAGGCTCACATGTGCTGGGGTTGTACCCCATTTCTGCTGCCCGCCCCACCTCTGCTGACCTCCCATGCTCGCTGCAGTCGGCCCTCCCTACCTGCGTCATGCTCTCCCAGACGTCCCTGTGGACTGACTAAAGGACAGAACTTCCCATGAGCCCCATTGGGGGGCAGTCCTGGTCTGAGCTTACAGAGCTGCTGACAGCTGATGAGGCTGAGCTCCAGGTGACGCTCATCTTTCTCACGTCAACACCTCATCTCCCTCCCCTGCAGTCTGCCCCCTTTCCTCTCTCTCCTTCACCTCACTTTCTAGCCCGTGCTCCCCCCAAGCCTCCTGTTCCCCTGAGTCTTCTTCCTGTGAGGAGGTCACAGGAGGAAACGGAAGTGGGTGTGTTGGAAGAGGCAGCAGAGAAGCAATGAAAACTGCCTGGGATGGGAACTGAGGATGGACAAGGGTGGCTCCAGACTCAGGGAGCCAACTTTTCCCTGATAAGTGACTACATGAGTGAATGGATAGATAGATGGAAGAATGGATGGAGATGTGGAGGGGTGGGTGCAAGGATGAATGTGTGGTGAGTGGATGGATGGATGGGAGGGTTGGTGGATGGATGGATTTTTTGTGTCTCTTAATTAAAAAAAAAATTACAATGGCTACACTTTTTCCATGGTGAACTTTTCAGCGTCACCCCCCACCCCCCGCTTCTTTTCCTATGGAACAACATCTTTGGAATGAGCAAGTTCACAAAAGGTTTTCTTGACCTAGCCCAGTCTCACACACTTCTCCAGTGCCACAGTTCAAAAGCATTAATTTTTCAGCACTCAGCCTTCTTTATAGTCCGACTCTTACATCCATACATGGTTACTAGAAAAAACATAGCTTTGACTCTATAGACCTTTGTTGGCCAAATGATGTCTCTGCTTTTTAATATGCTGTCTAGGTTTATCAGAGATCAAACCAGTCAATCCTAAAGGAAATCAGCCCTGAATACTCACCAGATGCTGAAGTTGAAGCTCCAATACTTCAGCTACCTGATGCAAAGAGCTGACTCATTAGAAAAGACCCTGATGATGGGAAAGATTCAAGGCGGGAAGAGAAGGGGATGGCAGAGGAAGAGATGGTTCGATGGCATCATTGACTCAACAGACATGAATTTGAGCAAACTCTGGGAGAGAGTGAAGGGAAGCCTGGTGTGTTGTAGTCCATGGGATCATAAAGAGCTGGACATGACTAAGCAATTGAACAACAACAAGACTCACACCCCTAGAAATAGAGCTGGCTACACAGCAAGAGGCTTCACCACCATCACATACAAATGAGGAAATGGAGACCCAGGTGAGGCATTACCTGCCCAGGTCCTAGGACACTCCTGGTCTCAGAGTCAGCAATGGTTGCGCCTCACCTCTCCCAGATGCTGTGCATCAGGTCCTTGTCCAGGAACATGGTGTAGCAGCCATTCTCCACATGCGTCTGCCCACTTGCCTACGATTTGTCTTGGGTCTGCAGCCAAACGGGTTGGTGCTGTCCACGGAGGCCCCAGTCTCCTGAGTGTCCTTCTGGGCCCTCCTCATGGGCCTGATGATGTAATACTGGTAGCAGAGTCCTGGGATCATGGTCAGCACAAGCAGGTCATAGGCAGATGGCATCTCCTTTGAGTTCTGGACCTACGAGGCCAGAGGGACAGGATCACATGATGGATGTCACGGGGGGAAGACATGAGTCTCCTTAGCAACCCTGGGCTTACACACATCCTGGATGGAGTGCTCGCTCCCCACAGGGGCAGCAGGGTCATCCCTCATTGGGCTGAGCTGGGTTCCCCTCCTGCATCCTCTCTGCTCAACAGGGTCCTACCCCAGGCCCTACTCCCTCCTCCTTCCTTTCTCCTTTGGGGCTGAAAAACCAACGTCCCTCCTTTCCAACTCTCCCTGCTGTTTCCTGCCTCTGAACTTTTGTTCACACTGTTCCCTCGACCTGGAGGGCCTCCTCTTTGGAGGGAGCTATCTTGTCTCTTCATCCTCCCATTTCCCAGAGGAGGGAGGTTTTCAGGATTTTCCCCATCTCCAAGTTATCTGATTTAGGGATGGGATGAGGACTCTGGATCCATGTAGGGAGCCCCCTGACTCTCCAGAGAACGGGTCCCATCTCTGGGCTGTTGAGGGTTTTGTGGAGGGGGGCAATTAACAAGCTCATGTTGCTTCTCACCACCTCCAGCCTGGTTGTTCTCTGAACTAAAGCAGACACAATGTCCCCATGCATACCCCTCAAACTGTCCTGAAGGCTTACCTCCACTACAGTTATCATCTGTCACATTCTCTACTTTCTAATTTTGTTACCTACTTGGATCCCCCTGCTAGAATACTAGCCCCCTGAGGGCAGGGACTTTTGTCTGCTTGCTTATTAAAGCTTCTCCAGCACCTAGTGTAACCCTGACATGCAGTAAGTGTTCAATAATATTAAATACATTTATTCTTAGTGGGTATTGCCTTTGGGTGGGGAGAGGGGATGTTGTGTGTTGGATCTTCTCAAACAATATCCTCCCCTCCTCCATCAGTGTGAGAAGATCTTCCTCCTGTGTCTCAACTAAGTGCTGGTTCCTGGTCATCACTCCATATCTTAACTGTCCATTTCTGTGTCTGCTCCCTGAACCCCAAATGACTCCAATGTCCAGTACTCAGCTTGAGGCCACATCCCAGATAGGCATTTGGAAGTATTTACTGAATGCCCAAGTGATGGGAGTACCTCTACCATCTCCGCAAGGAAGGATCAACTGGGGATACGTAGGGCACCCTCTGAAATCTCTTTTAGGTCCTGGTTGTGGACGGAGATGAGGAGGGACCACACGCTCACACTGGATGTGGGTATTGCAGAAAGAGGCAGCTTGGGCTCAGCCCCCAACATGGCACATCCATAACGATCCACCTTTAAGATCCTTTATGCCCTTCCACACAAGGTGGAAATTTATGAGCGTGTGTACTAGTTCACTTCAGTCACGTCCATCTCTTTGCAACCCTATGGACTGTAGCCAGCCAGGCTCCACTGTCCATAGGATTCTCCAGGCAAGAATACTGGAATAGGTTGTCATGCCCTCCTCCCGGGGATCTTTCCAACCCAGGGATCGAACCCACATCTTCTGAGGCTCCTGCATTGCAGGCAGATTCTTTACTGCTGAGGCACCAGGGAAGCCCAGAAATTTATATGAGAATATATGTATTCCCAAAAGAGAGGCAGGAGGTGAAGCTTCCCATGCAGCTTAGATCACCCTGAGACATTCCAAGGAGGCGACAGAAGGGACTTCTGGTCATGTCAGATGCCCAAAGCCCAGGGTCAGTCCCTGGGTGGATCTCACTGACCCTAATGGACAAGTGCCTCATTATGGTGATAGCAGTTATTTCGTGATCATGTCAAAGTCTCCCACTTCTAGGGGTCCCTGCCTGGATCAGAGACAGCAACCACAAGTGCGGCTGAGGCAGGATTCCCACCCATACCTGTGCAGGCACAGGGTTGCCTGTCTCATCTGTGAGGTTGACCTTGGGGAAGTCCACAGTCAGGGTGACGATGGTGGTGACTGTCCAGGCCAGGGGATTATAGACCACGGCAAAAGGCCCCCCAGGTTCTGGGCCTGCACACAGACAAGAGGTTTTACTGCTGACACCTGATATACTCCACACATCTGGGTGTCCCTTGGAACAAGGGAAACTGAGGCTGATGAGCCTGGCCCTGCAGATCCTAGGTGAGTGGGACAGACTGAAACTTGGGATCAGACATGCAGCCCCCTCCACACTGTTCATACTATCATCCTGATTCCCAAGCATGGGGGTAGGGGGAGCAGCCCTCCAGAAGCTGAGCCCTCCTCACGCATCTCTCCCTGTCAGCCCGCTTTCCTGGTGAGGACAGTGAGGCCACGAGAGATAGCATCACCTTCACAAGATGACCCATCTCCCAAGGCCTGGCTCCAAAGCACTCGGCAAAGGAGGGGTGGAGAATTCTCTGGAGCTTGGAGGGTCGAGTTCAATCACCTAGTTCAGCTCTGGAGGCCCCTGCGATACTGACCTGGATACCCCATCCACTCCATACACCATACCCTCCCCCACCATCTGTCCTTTCCAATGACTTCCTGATCCCTGAACACCCACACTTTCCTGCCCCTGGGCTCTGCCCAGGCAGCTCCTATGGCAGGATGCCTTTCTGGGGTCCCCACCTACCCCTTGCCCGGGGAGCTGCCCTCCTGAGCTCATGGCAATGAAAGGTCCCACCAGCACTGAATTGGACCTCAGTTCTAGCTCTCTTTCTGAGACTGTCTTCCCCTCCCAATCCCAGTCTCTGTGGGCAGGGGCCCGTCTGCTGCACCCTTGGTCCCCAGGACATTTCCCAGGTGTGAAGGTAGGATGGGATTTTACACAGACACAGAGGGGAGGGAGGAGCAGGTTAGGTGAACAGTGAGGTCAGAGGGGGAAGGGCATGGTGACAGACAGCAGGCTGAGTGTGGACCCCTGCAGAAGGTGCAGCAGGCCTGGCACCTGCCCAGGGAGACCAACTTGTCTTTGCCCAGGATTTGCAGGGATGAAGCCTATCAGTTTCAGGCAAATGGCCTGATCGGTCACTTTTCCTGTGTGAAACTGTCATAGTCACACAGGCTGTTCAAATGGTGGGCCTGACAGGATGTGGCCCCAAGCTGAGCTCGGGAGGGACCATGTTAGCATTTCCTCCTCCCTCTAGTTGTCACATCACCCCTTCTTTGTTCACAGAGAAGAAACAGAGGCTCAGAGAAGTGACTGCCCCTTGCCAACTTCCTGATGAAAGTAAGAACCGCATCTGGGCTTGGGACTCGGCGTTTGAAGCCCAGTGGAACAGGCGTCTCCACAGACCTCGAGGTTCTCTTCTTAGAAAGGGATGGGGACCCTGCCAGGCCTCAAGATCCACCACCGGGGGCATGCTTACCAGAGAGGGCCGGGGACCTGTCCTGGATGATGGAGGCCATCAGCTTGGGTACCCCCTGCATCCCGGTGCTCAGGTGCTCCACAAACATGTCTCTCATGTTGGGGGTGTGAGTCCCTGTGATGGCATAATGGTGCTGGACCTGGGGCCCCTCCCAGAACCAGAAGGAGTGGGGTCAGGACCTGCCTCTGCTCAGCACCTGCTCTCCTGGCGCCCACTGAGCACTGGCTCTCCTTCCTTTTCAGCAGGTGCTAATGGAGAAGGTGGGGGTTCCTCCCAGGTTACAGAAGAGGAAACAGGTCAGATAGACTGATGGACTTGCCCAGCTTTTGTTTACCTTGATCTGAATCTCTGACCTGGGACAAAAAACAGACTTCTGGAAGCAACCCCCATCCACTACCACCCCCAGCTTCACCTCCCAGGCCTAGTCATCCCATAAGTGCTGCTAACCTGCTCAGACACGCTTCATACATGACCTTGAACTTGCCTGCACTGAGTAGGGGTGGGATTACCTCTTTTTCCCTGAAGTGAAACTCAGTCACCATAGGGTAAAGTGACATTTCTGGCCACTCCAGTGGAGGCATAAGTCAATCTGCTTCACCTGCCTCCACACAGTGACTAGTCCTGCCAGCTGTTAATTCCCTTTGGGTGACAGTGAAAGTCATGGTCAGTGAGGCCCATTTCTGATTGGGTGAGGATGCAAGTTACAGAACGTCTTAGATCTCAGTTTCCCCATCTGTACAGTGGGAGACAAGTGAGATGGAAATTAGTGAACAACTTCCTTTGTAGCAGCCACAAAGCCCACTGGGTTATGTGTTAGGTATATTATCCCATTCAATGGGCTGCCTTCCTAGGCAGACATGTGGTTCTCATTGTCCAGGGAGTGAATTGGGCTCAGAGAGGGAAAGTCACTTGCCTGAGGCCACACAGCTCAACTGAGATTTGAACCTGGACAGGATGGTTGGGGCACCAATACTGCTCCACTTTGCCCTTTACCCTCTGGGTGAATCTGGTTCGAAAGCTCAATGAAGCCACAGGTGGAAGTCTGGGGACCTAGCCTTGATGCAGCTTCATCATGCACAGGTCCTGGGACCCAAGGTGACCTCAGAGTTCTCATCTGTCAAGTGGACCTCTAGTGACCGCAGACCAGGAGGACCTGGTGGCCTAGGGAGGGGGAAGCACACCCAGGAGGGTCCGATCCTGCTCCTGCCACTGAGAGATGTGGTGTTACCTCAGAGACCACCCAGCGGAGCTTCTGGAGATGCTGCAGGGCCCAGGCCCGGTCCAGGAACCAGTGTGGAGCCAACATGAAGCGTGTGAACATGGACTCCCTGGTGTAGAGCAGAGCGCTGGCTCACCACGCCAGCCCTTTGAGCCCACTTCGGGAAGTATAGAACCCGGTCCAGGAATGAAACACATCTAGGAGAAAAAGGCCAGTAGTGGGTGTGAGGTCCTGCCCATGGAGGCCCCTGAGCCCTAGTCTGGGAAGGGCTAAGGAAGATTCGGCCAGTGAAAGGTCTGCCTGGATAACCCGGGAGATNCAGGGAGGCCTGGCGTGCTGCAATTCATGGGGTCGCAAAGAGTCGGACACGACTGAGCGACTGAACTGAACTGAAGAGATGAGGGGTATACACTGTCCTGCAGTAGATGGTAGACCCTCAAAAGATACTATTTAAGTTGCCCTTAGCTTATTTTGGGGGGGGGATTACCTTTTTTTTTAGTTATAGTTTTCTTGTTAATATGTGTAGCATCTTAGATGATTTTAGATCTTAGATGATTTTGGCAGCCTCTTTAGAATCTGAGAGAGATCACTGTCAAGTTGCACTTTACTGGGTTTTATCCAGTTTTCAGAGGAGGGGAGGCAATGTCAGAATATAGGCTTTTGGTTTTCAAGAAAGTTAACTAATATTCTTAGAAGTCTGTTCACAGAGTTACCTAATGCTTGATCAATCTGTGAAACCCAAATATTGAATTCTAAAATGGTATTTATGAACTACCACATATAAACATGTTTAAAATACTTTTCACTCTGAAGATTTCAAAGTCATTTCTAGGACACATTTACCTAATAACGAGTTCTATTGGTCAGCATTCCAGATGATCACCGAACATTTCTGTTGACAGATTTTCCTCCATATTCCTCCAAAGATTTTACCCCATGATCTTTCCAGGTAATAAGGAAAACTTAATGGGTGTATTTTTTTTTGCACACTCTTACTTTGTGACATTCAGCACCCTTTTTCAAAAAAAAAAGTCTTCTGTTGCTTACCTGAGGATCACACTCAGCATCATGAAGATTCTGTCATTGTCATTTGGGGCATCCAGGATAGCATTTTGAGAACTGCTGTTGATAGAGTCACAGCTTCTTTTTATAAAACATACTCTGGTTTGGATGAGTCTTTCTAAATCTTATGTACAGATTCTTCAGATTTCTTCTACAGTATTATTTGCAAGTTCAAATGATTTTAGGACATTATTGTAATGCAGATTCTCTCATTGCAGTTTTCCATGTGTATAGAAAACAATGTGCCTAAAATCTATGATTCTTTCAAACTGCTTGTGTTTCATTAGTAGAGTCAGCTTTGTGTGATTACATTGAGACTTACAATTTATAAGCTGAAAATACTGCAGGTTTTATGATCCTTTTTAGAGTTACAATCCTTTTAAATAGTGTACCCCAGGATGAAAAAAGCTCCATGGATGACATTTCTTAATGGCTGCTCTATATCATATGTCCCACATTTTGCCACCACCTCTGTTTTATATACAATTCATCATTCTTTTGCCTGCAGACTTTTGCAGTGCCTTGTAATATTTAGAATCTTTTCAGATTTTTTGCTGGAAAGAAAAGTAGTCTTCTAAAGTTTGAAGATGGTGAGTAGTGTACTGCTGTCTCCATGCTGACTGCAGTAGTTGGGTTAACATATGTTATGTATACATTATGTATATGTAACGTGTATAAGTTTAAAAATACAGAAAAAAGTGAGTTTGTGCAGAAATGAAGAAAACAGTGTTATTCACATCACTGTGGGTTTTTAAGTTATTTTTTTCCCATTACTTAAATGTTTGACTCAGATTATAGTCACTTTGACTGTAANCTAAGGGTTTTGCATTATTTCATAATTTTGATAAATCATGATAGTGCTGTTTTCATCCTTGCTGAGGTACTTTTCCTCCCCAGAAATAACTAACTCTTGAGTAAAGTTCAGAAATTCCCTTCTTACTTAACAAAGAGCCTATTATAAAGAAGGGCCTTCTTCTCATTTCCCACACCAAAACCTGTCCTTTCCATTTTCCTTCTTGTAGAAGAAAAAAGGTTACACTAAACAGTCCTGCTTGTAAAGCTTTTTTGAGGGTAGTATGTTCAACCATCATGTTTACTTCTCAAAGTGCAAGTCTGATGAATAGTACTGTATCTCCATATGTGGCAATGTGAGCATTTCATCATGAAGTACCTGCTGCTATGTTTGTGAAGTTGGGTGTAACATCATAAGAATATGAAACCAGTATTGGTGTAAATCTAATGAAAATAACCCTATGTATTTGTACCAGTCTTGAATCTCTATTTAAGGCAATTTGCTGTAGTTAACAAATATCCATTTCATTTTTCATCTTTTCTTGCCAGTTTTATATCCAGCATGAATTCCAATGGTTTGACAGCAAAATTATCTGTGAAAGTTTAAAAGGCACTTTTCTGCTGCGATTTTTGGATTGAGTGTAGAGTTATGTATAATATGATGGGCTATATCATTTTAGAACCCCATATTTAATTCCAATCCAATTACAATTTTTTATCTACCTCTTTCAAAGCTGTTTTGGGGTACACATGAAAACACTGCCTGTGAAACTTGTTTTTTTGCCTTGATTCTCAGTATTCTTTCAGGTTATAAATCTGGCCTGCCTTCTTGTCCCAGTGCTGTGAGTTTGAAATGAGAGAACCATCAGTCTGCCACCAATCTATGTTTTAAGTGATGAGAGCCACATGCTTCTGAAATAAGCTTTGGGGATGTAGGGATGGAGAATAGAGAAATAAATCCAGCTGGTGGCAATATAGGACTTAGTGGTAGAAGTTAGTTGTAAACAAACAAATGGTAAGAAAGTACCTAAATTAGTCCAGTGCCTGTAACTTCGCATCTTTTATTAGAGATGCATTTCTTGTCTGTGTGCCTAAAGGGCTATGGGTTGAAATTGCTTTAACTATCACAATGAAATATTTGATAAATCTTATAGCAGTGGCCTGTCATTCAGCATACTAGCATACAGCTAAGTATTTGTAGTGATATTTTATTACCTTAAAATGGCTGTATGCTTTTAGTTGAATTGTAGTTAGTTGTAACTGTTCATCCAATCTCTAACATTTATCAGAGGCATTGACTTTCCTCTTTGCTGTCTTCTCTGAGTGATGAAAATGATGCATTCCTTTTTTTCCCCCAGAAAACTGAGCAAATGTTTGTAAACCACATGTTATTTCCCTTGTTTACTGTGTGTAACACTAAAGAGTATTTAATGTTAGTACTAATGTAGTATTTCCGGCTTCATCTACAAGTACATTCCTGAAGTATCCTTGCCATCAGTTTGGGATTCAGTTATTTAATCTTCTGTTTGGTTTAGAAGAATATTGAGATATTTGAGGTGTTTTGCAAGCCATTATTTCTAGAATAAATTGTTCATTTTTCATCCTGGATGAAAGTTTGATGAAAGTAGTTTCCTGGGGACTTGTTTTTTCCCCTTTTATTTAAAAGATGACCCAATCAGGGAAGGGAGCATAGAAAAGGTCATTGATTTGGTTAAGTGTAATTTCTGAGATTGAAATTAAAAACCCAGTAGTTCAGACTATAAAATGGTGACACTCAAACTTGGTAAAATCCTTTGAAGTGACATTAGTATGCAATTTTTCTGAAATGCTTTCAGGTCACCCTGGGAATAGTC
Source organism: Redunca redunca (assembly GCA_006410935.1). Classification (NCBI taxonomy): domain Eukaryota; kingdom Metazoa; phylum Chordata; class Mammalia; order Artiodactyla; family Bovidae; genus Redunca; species Redunca redunca. The sequence continues at coordinate 146,732 of SJYQ01001699.1, forward strand.
TTTGTATGTGAAAGATGAACACAAACATTGGTCAGAAACCTTGACAGCCAACATAGGCATGGGCCTGGGATAGTAACTAGGTTACACTGAAGGTATTTTCAACTGAGATAGCTGGAAGATTATATAAACCAACAGCTCCCATTCTGGAAGATTTTCTTTTAATTAAAAGAACCTCAAGCAAAAAGTCTAAAAGTCAAGCAAGAAGGGAAGAGAGAAACTGGGCTCTTGAAAAAGAAATCAGGGCCATTGAAAAATAAAATTCCTAAATCCATGCTTGTCTTCCTCCCCCGCCTTTTCTTTAAGTTGCATTTCTTCTCCACTATAAGATTTCAGATTGAAGTCTGTGGTCCAAAACATACCCTCAGCAGAAATAGTGATTGATTGGAAAGTGCAGTTGTTCAAGGTCTGTCATGCTCAATTACTTAAAGCTGTAATTTGTTTGATATGAATATTAAGCATGTAGACCTAGTGCAGCATGGGAGCCACTCAGGAAGTTTATGCAATTAATAAACTTTCATGCATAATTTACTATAAAATATGCAGAATTTTAGCCACTTCTCTACACTTAACCTTTAGTTGTATATGTCAACTCTCCTTTCTTAATTGGGGAATGTAGCATTATACGGAATGTTGTTAAACCTAATTTTAATCCTTCTTGACATTAACTTTTATTATTATTATTTTTTTATAAACCTAAGCGACNAGCAGTTGTCTGATTTTGGTTCTTTGAAACTGTGATTTTTATTTCATTTGTACCCAACCATTGTTAAGTATTTTGTTTCCTGGAAATTTTGTTTTGAAACAGAAAATAAAGGCTGTGTTAAAATGAGTATATTATCTTATTAAAATGCTGTCATAGTCACTGCAATCACCTGGCTTAAGCTGGTTCTTCATTTACCAAATCTAACTTAACAGATTTAAAAACTTTAATCCTGTAGTTACGTTGGATGGACAAACTAACCAACCTGTATGCTACCTCTTGATTTATAGCTCCAACAAATTTTGGAGTTGGACCTCTTCCCCTGATTTGTCAATGAGCCATAATTGTAACAGTCACTATGATTTACTGAATACCTACTGTGTTAGTTAGGCTTGTGATATTTTTAATTCACAAAACAATCCTATAAGCAAGATGTTACTATCTCAACAGAAAATTTGAGGGTCAGAGAGCTTAAATAATTTACCAAGGCACGATAGCTAGTAAATGATGAAGTCTGGATCCAAACCCAGGTCTGACTCCAAAGTTCATGGGAAAAACCCCAGGCCATGCAGGAGACCCTGGTTCAATCCCTGGGTTGGGAAGATTCTCTGGAGAAGGGAATGGGTACCCACTCCAGTATTCTTGCCTGGAGAATTCCATGGACAGAGGAGCCTGGTGGGCTACAGTCCATGAAAGAGTCAGACATGAATGAGTGACTAATACTTTGACTTTCATACTGACTCTCAGATATACTGTAATAATAATAGTCAAAATACATTTAGACTAACTTTTCAACTAATCATGATTAGTATATATTTTCATATCTTTCTTGTTTTTACTTTAATTTTGGCTGTGCTAGATCTTCATTGCTGTGTTCGGGCTTTCTCTAGCTGTGGTGTGTGGGGGCTACTCTATAGCTGTGGTACACGGGCTTAGTTGCTCTGTGACATGTGGAATCTTCCTGGACCAGGGATCGAACCTGTGTCCCCTGTATGGGCAGGAGGATTCTTATCCACTGCGCCACCAGGAAAGTCCTTCATATATCTTACATAAGGTTATATCCAGTGCTTGTTTTATAATTTCAGGATTAGACATATATGTTTATGATACAAGCAATGATTCAAAATGTGCTCTTTGCACAAACTTATGATGGGGTATTTCCATTCGTATTGATAGTGTTTATGGTCCACCTTCAGGAAAAAAAGTGCATTTGGAAATCTCCCTTGCACATCTTTCATTTACCATACTACAGTGACTTGGGAAACTGTCAAATGAGGTCAGATCCCTTGTTCATTTGATAATTTAGGTATAAGACTCATGAATATATTTATGCAAATAGCCCTGGAGACAGAATAAGGGTTCTATCAGAAATATTCAAGATTAGATGAGGATTCTTAAAATGTTCTAAAAAATCTATTACCTTGATTTAATGATTCAGTGACTCCAAGGTATTCTCTCTTAGGTGATCCCTAAAGGGAAGATCTGGAGAAAGGAAATGGCAACTCACTCCAGTATTCTTGCCTGGGAAATCCCATGGACAGGAGCATGGCAGGCCACAGTCCCTAGGGTCACAAAAGAGTCAGACACAACTTAGCAACTAAACAACAAAGGGAGGATACACAATGGAACAAGCACAGGTTTTCTGATCTACAGACCTCTCAAACCTCTGTTTTCTCATTTGTAAAATGAGGAGGTTTTGACCATTAAATGAGATATGTCCCAAATTTGCTAAGTGTGCTTATTGACATCTCTAGTGACCTTCACAACAAACTTACACTTGGGAAATCAGGCTGGTTTAGAAATGGGCCCTGGTTTGGATTATAGTTAATACAGATGCCTTTTAGAGTCCAGCAGACCTGGATTTGTATTCTAGCTTTGTGAACTTAGGAAAATTACTTATTAGCTTCAATTTCCTTATCTGTAAAAATACCTCAGTGGTGGTATTTTGAGACTAAGCAAAAAAACAAAAAGGGCTTAGCACTGTGCCTGGCACATAGTAGGTTTGCTCATATAACAGTAACAACTCCTGAAGGGACTTTACATATCACTAAAAAGAAGAGGAAACAGTCATAGAGATGTAACAAAGCTGAACCCAATCTGCAAGTCAACAGGAAATCTGCTGGGGAAAGACTGAGTATTGGCTGCAATGATAGATGATGTAAAGTGAGGTTCAGAGATGAAAATATTTAAGTTGGAGGATAAAACACCATAAAACCAATTTAAAATGTGGCATCATTAATGAGCATTATATAAAAGAATGAGATGACATAATTAAGTAGTAGGAGTTGAGGAAATTCAGAAGGTAGGTCTTAACACAGGAGCTCAAGACAGAAATGAAGTACAGCATAGATGATAGTCTGAATACAAAGAGGACTTTGGGATAAATAGATGAAGAATTGGAAAAGACTAGCTCACATGCATGTTACAAATGAGGAAAGAGACTCAGGAATTTAACCAGTATTTGTAAGATTTCTCCATTCTAGCTCAGAGGTTCTTATCCCTGTTTGCATATTAAAATCACCCAGGGAGGTATTTTTAAAAATTAGTGCCCTGGTTGCACAACAAAGTGAATATACTTAACACTACTGAACTGTATGGCAAAAACCACTACAATATTGTGAAGTAATTAGGCTCCAATTAAGAGAAATAAATTAATTTTTTTTAAAAAATGGTTAAGATGGTAAATTTTGTGTTGTATGTATTTTACCACAATGTAAAAGAAAAATAGTGTCTGGGCCCCATCCCTCTAATTAGTATTGTTTTAAAAAGCTCCCCAGATAATATATTAGTATCATATTAACTTAACTAGGGTTGAGAACCACAGTCATTGTTTTCTTTACTAATCAAATGACCTGCCTGCTATTATTGCTGGTTTAAGAAACAAGCAATATAGCAGCCTCATTAGACCTTCTAATGAATTATTTCCCATTACCATTATGAGCTTACAGCCTCTCAAACAGCCCCAAAGATTTGGGCAATAAAGAAAGCTAAGTGGGGCCCTTACAGAAACTAAACAGCTAGTTAACTACTTAGGTGGAAGATAATAAGATTTAATCCCATGTGACCTCTCCATGCAACCTCTTTATGCTTCTCTCTACCTTTCACTTTAATGATTAAGATTTGTTAGGTGCTTACTGTGCCAAACACTTTATTATATCATTTAATCTTCACAAGCTTCTGAGGTAAGTATCATTAACATCTCCCTTCTAAGCTCCTTGACCGTCTTGAGAACTCTTTACTCCCAGCCTAGTGTTATTCCTGGCACATAGTGGGCTTCCCTCATGGTTCAGATGGTAAAGAATCTGCCTGTAGTACGGGAGACCCAGGTTCAATCCCTGGGTCAGGAAGGTCCCCTGGAGAAAGAAATAGCAACTGACTTCAGTATTCTTGCCTGGAGAATTCCATGGACAGAAGAGCCTGGTGGGCTAAAGTCCAGGGGTCACAAAGAGTCAGACACGACTGAGCAACTAACTAACTCAACTAAAGTGTTATTCCTGGCACATAGTAGGTACCAAATCAATCTGTTGAAAACTTAATTGAGTCTATGTTTCACAGATACATTAAGGGCTCAAGAGGTTAAATAACTTGTTAATGTTATATAGCAAGTAAGGGGTTGAACAGGTTTTGGAGCCCAGATCTCAGCTCCAGAGCACACACTTTAACCACTATTCTGTGACATTCACTGTTCCTTTCTACTTTCAGGGCTTTGGCCTCTGTTTACTTTACTCTCTCTATGGCCTATGTTTAGCATAAAGTTTCTCTTGTGCTATATATGTTTCATGTTTTTAATAGAAACCCAATTTGAACAAGCTTAAACAAAAAGAGGAATTTATTATAAAGTTGTTGGTGGTATCTCACAAAACACAAGGATAATGCAGATGGCCCTTAGGAACAAATAAATTAGGTGTTGAAATGCAGCCAGGATTTTTCATCTTTCCTCCTCCAGCTCAATCCCAAATTCTCTGGGAAGGTACATAAAGAATGGCTCCTGATGCAACCAAGAGAGTAAGGTAGAGAAAAGGGTAGCAAAGGGGTATAGAGGAGACAAAACAGACGTTTACATACAGTCTTCCTTTGACTGCCCTATAAACACACATGCCATTTCCCCCATATCTACAATTCCAAAATGCCCACACCTAACAATCTTATGGACAACTGCCAGTCACATGCAGCTACTGCATCCAGAGCAACAACATGGCATGGACATGTCCCTTCCTCATTCATCTAATTCAGTGCAATCTAAATGTGGATCTTGCAACCTCTATAACTTGACTGCCACCAATAGATCTAACATGCAATAATAGAGAAATATTTAGATTAACCACAAAGTTTCCTTTTAGGAAAGCAAAGGGGCACACCTTTATCCAGTCACTGGTCCAAGTATACACCATTTCCACCTGGATAGGAAGGAAGGAAATAAATTGCAGGTGTAGAAAAACTTATGAGAGTCAGTTATATTGATGCTCCTTCTTGTTTTACCAGTCTGTACTTGGGCCTTGGGATTGCTATAGAAGAGCAGTGATTCTCAAAATTAAGAGTACAAAAGACTCATCTGGAGAACCAGTCCAACCTGCAAAAACACTCAACACAAACACTCCAGTCAAACACCTGCACTAAAGAGACTAGACCAAACTTGGCTTCTAGCCTTCTAAGTCTCTCAGTTCAGTCCAGTCACTCAATCGTGTTCAACTCTTTGTGACCCCATGGACTGCAGCACACCAGGCTTCCATGTCCATCACCAAATCCCGGAGCTTGCTCAGACTCACGTCCATTGAGTCGGTGATGCCATCCAACCATCTCATCCTCTGTCGTTCCCTTCTCCTGCCTTCAGTCTTGCCCATCATGAGGGTCTTTTCCAATCAGTCAGTTCTTCACATCAGGTGGCCAAAGTATTGGAGTTTCAGCTTCAACCTCCGTCCTTCCAATGAATATTCAGGACTGATCTCCTTCAGGATTGACTTCTTTGATCTCCTTGCAAGGGACTCTCAAGAGTCTTCTCCAACACCACAGTTCAAAAGCATCAGTTCTTCAGTGCTCAGCTTTATGGTCCAACTCTCACATCCATACATGACTACTGGAAAAACCATAGCCTTGACTAGACGGACCTTTGTTGGCAAAGAAATGTCTCTGCTTTTTAATATGCTGTCTGGGTTAGTCATAGCTTTTCTTCCAAGGAGCAAGCATCTTTTAATTTCATGGCTACAGTCACCATCTGCAGAGATTTTGCAGCCCAAAAAATAAAAGTCTGTCACTCTTTCCATTGTTTCCCCATCTATTTGCCATGAAGTGATGGGACCAGATGCCATGATCTTAGTTTTTTGAATGAGTTTTAAGCCAACTTTTTCCACTCTCCTCTTTCACTTTCATCAAGAGGCTCTTCAGTTCTTCCTCACTTTCTGCCATAAGGGTGGTATCATCTGCGTATCTGAGGTTATTGATATTTCTCCTGGCAATCTTGAGTCTAGCTTGTGCATCATCTGGCCTGGTATTCCACATGATGGGCTCTGCATATAGGTTAAATAAGCAGGGTGACAATATACAGCCTTGACATACTCCTTTCCCAATTTGGAACCAGTCTGTTGTTCCATGTCCGGTTCTAACATGTTGTAATATGTTAACATGTCAGAGTCTCTGGGATGACCCAGTTTTCTTCTGGAAAAGCTCGGGGCTGTAAAAAGAATGCATAGCTTGTTCTAGCTGACATCTGACAATAGACTCCTGACCTCTCTTTCTTAAGACTGTTTACCAAAAAGGGCTTACAATTATGAATTCTTCCCCTATGTGTGTGTCTCAAGGACCAATCCTTTGAAATGTAATCATTATGAAGGCTAGGGCCTCTGTCTCTCAGGAACTGTGGGAGGATATAATACTGACTTCAATAATTGCCAATGAGCAGACACAGCTAGCCTAATTGCATTCACACTGGCCAGCCCTTTGTTTTTCCCTTTCCTGCCTCTACTTGAGCCCCGCCTCACTCCTCCTCCCTCCTCCCTTTAAAATGCTGTCACCTCTGCACAAATGGAATGGAGCTCTGCTCTTTCCCCTACTGTTAGTAACTGAATAAAATCTGTTCTCACTGCTTTAACTAATGTCAGCCTTTGTTTATCTTTGACACCACTTAAATCATAGATTGGCCTTCCCCAATGGCTCAGCAGGTAAAGAATCCACCTGCAAAACAGGCCACAGAGGATTGATCCCTGTGTCGGGAAGATCTCCTGGAGGAGGGCATGGCAACCCACTCCAGTATTCTTGCCAGGAAAATGCCGTGGACAGAAGAGCCTGGCGGACTACAGTCCATGGGGTTGCAAAGAGTCAGGACACAGCTCAAGCGACTGAGCACACAGACACAAACCACAGATTACTGGCCTCACCCCCAAGAGTTTCGGATTCAGGAGGTCTGGAATGAGGCCCAAGAACTTACATATCTAACAGATCCTAGGTGCAGATGTGCTAGTCCATGTACTATACTTTGAGAATCACTGCTGGCTCATGGTCGCCATTCACTAGATATGATTTTCTTCTTCAAAACCTCATATGACTGCCTGTTGATTTCATTTGAGGGGATTCACAATGCTAGTAAGTGCCAAGAATCTAATCAACTTGTGTACTTTGAATCTTTAGATTTGCTAAACAGAGTAACCTGACTCATTCTGTTGCAGCTCTATTCTCCCTGGCATTCTGCTCAAGGTGTCCAGTTCAGAGCACAGATAGAAAACAGTAGGTTGATTTAAAGGACGTGAAGCTTCTCTTTTTTGATCTGCTCTGGGAATGTTACACTTACCCACTCTCTCTTGTATTTCAGCTGAATGCATGTACAGAGGAAGAGATCTTCACATTTGGGGGCTTTGGCTTATATAGATGGCTTCCTTGGTGGCTTAGATGGTAAAGAATGTTTATATAGATAACGTCATTCCAACTGCCTGAATGCCAGTTTCCTAATTAGTGAACTATTTGAAGTGAGACAGAGATCTACTACTATAAGTCAGCAAAGCCCATGAATATCTGACCATCAACAGTTGCCAAACTCTTGATATATGCAGAAGGGCTGCTGTTTTTGAGTCTCAAGGGCAATAAGCAACTATTTCATTGCCAAATAACAGAATGCAAACTTACAATTAATGATACGAGAGATCTCCAATCTCTGCCAGTCCTACAGTTTAGGGTTTGTAATTTGACACACCCCATTTCTGGTACCAGTTCTTGAATTAATATTTTTTGGTCATGAGTAGTTTCTAATTCAATTCTATCTTAAAAATAGTAAGGGTATGAGATTGCTTCAGAGAAACCAAGGACAAGAATATCTAAAGAATGATCTAAAACCTGGGACTTAAACATAATGAAGCCTTCCTATCTCCCATCTCTTCTCTAAGTCTGCATTTTTATTCCCTTCCTTCAGACCAGCATCTTTTACTTTTGTTCATCTGATGGGAAAATTGACTGCTGATAGCTTCCAAGATTTAAATTTCAAGAAAAACTGGTCTCTCTGGTCCAGTTTCAAATTTCTAGGGAATGAGATTCTGATCGACCCAGCCTGAATTCATTATCTGCCTTTGACCCAGTCAGCTATGGTTATGGTTAACATGACAGTTTTTTTTATAACTGTAAATGGGGAGAGGGTTAATTCTTAGGAAAGGAGGGCTGAGTAGCCAATCATTTAGGTATCCATTATATTAAAAAAAAAAACTCTATTCTTTCCATCAGCCATTCTTTCAAGCCACTGTTCTCTCTTTCACTGCTTGTTTTCTCAAGAGTTATTTATGTGCATTGCTTCAATATCTACTTATTCTTTGCCAATCTGACTTGTTCTATCTCCACTAGTCTTTTATGATGAATTTCTTTATGGAGTTTGACGCTTTTTCAGCTTTTGCATCCCCATACACTTTTCTCAATGGGCTACTTGTCCACGGGGCTGCAAAGAGTCAGACACGACTGAGTGATTAACACTTTCACACTTTTCTTGGGCTTCCCAAGTAGCACTAGTGGTAAAGAACCCACCTTCCAATGGCAGGAAAGGTAAGAGTTCCATCCCTGGGTCAGGAAGAGCTCCTGGAGGTGGGCACAGGAACCCACTCCAGTATTCTTGCCTGGAGAATCCCATGGACAGAGGAGCCTGGCAGGCTACAGTCCATAGGGTCACAAAGAGTCAAACACAACTGAAGCAACATAGCATGCACGCACACTATTTTCAGACTTCATTTCACCTGGACTACTCTTGGGTTCTGCACTTTCGTGTTCTTATTTAGCCTGCTTTTATCTCCTGCCTTCTATTAATTTCCAAGACAGATCTGACTATTACTCACAGAACAGAATCAATCTTCTTTGCTACCCTCCTCCTATTGAAACAGTAGGCTCTAAATATCAGTCAGCCAGAAGACTGGCACAATATCATAATCAACCAAGGAGAATGCTAAAAATATATTTTTCAAAAGATGATTCTGTACTGTTAGGGGAAAAACTGAAAACGCCTGCCCTGGCCAGGCAAGATAGTAGCCACTTGCGTGAGTTATCTTAACAACAGGAGATTCCTGGTAAGGACATTGAAACTAACAGTTCAGTTCAGTTCAGTCGCTCAGTCATGTCCAACTCTTTGCGACCCCATGAATTGCAGCACGCCAGGCCTCCCTGTCCATCACCATCTCCCGGAGTTCACTCAGACTCACGTCCATCGTGTCCGTGATGCCATCCAGCCATCTCATCCTGGGTCGT
>SJYQ01001699.1:177326-189293 GCA_006410935.1 Redunca redunca
GACTCTTTTGTGACACCATGGACTGGAGCCGGTTGCCATTTCCTTCTCTGGGGGGTGTATTCCTGACCCAGGGATCAAATGTGTGTCTTTTGTACTGTCAGGCAAATTCTTTACCACTGAGTCATCAGGGAAGGCTAAAGGTATATATAGCTTATGATATATGTTAAGAAGGCTGAGCACCGAAGAATTGATGCTTTTGAACTGTGGTGTTGGAGAAGACTCTTGAGAGTGCCTTGGACTGCAAGGAGATCCAACCAGTCCATTCTGAAAGAGATCAGCCCTGGGATTTCTTTGGAAGTAATGATGCTAAAGCTGAAACTCCAGTACTTTGGCCACCTCATGCGAAGAGTTGACTCATTGGAAAAGACTCTGATACTGGGAGGGATTGGGGGCAGGAGGAGAAGGGGACGACCCAGGACGAGATGGCTGGATGGCATCACTGACTTGATGGACATGAATCTGAGTGAACTCCGGGAGCTGGTGATGGACAGGGAGGCCTGGTGTGCTGCAATTCATGGGGTCACAAAGAGTTGGACACGACTGAGTGACTGAATTGAACTGAACTAAAAGCATTAAATATACTTATTTGTGTATGTATAAACACTTGTATATATTGTTTTTAAATTTTAATTTTCTGGCATTAAAAATGTTTTTCATTCTGCTTAAAGCATCTTGGAATTTTCAAACAAATGCCCTTTCTTGTTCTGCTCCAAAACAAGGATGGACAGTTCCTCCTTCAAGTTCTGATTTTCTCTGATATAAATACCACAGTGATTTCTGCCACCTGGACAGGTCCACATCCCAGACCCCACTGAAAGGAGAAGGGAGACATCATAATATACATTTTTTTTTGTTTTTCATTTTGTGGCTTTAGGTAGCTCAGGTGTAGCTAAGCAGTGTTTGAGATTTCATGCAGGAGAAATCACTACCTGTCAGTAAACCAGCATTTATTACACAAAAAGGACTGGGTTAATGGATGTGAGAATTTTGGAAGATGTTTTTAAAGATCAATGCTCTCTACTTAAGCTTTGGTGAAGAAAGATTGGATAATGCCATTTTTTGAGGTTGTTTTTACCAAGTAAGCTAAAATGTGAAATAATAGCATTTCCTTGGGCACATGGCAGCCATGAGTATGTTTTGCTTCATATCATCATGCTCTCTGAGACTTTATATGTTTTATCAATTAGCCATTTCCCAATTTTGTAAACTGTCACATTTATATTACCATAGGACACCATACTTCCACAGAATTCTTAGATAAATTTTATTTACTCAACCAGAGAAATACATTTTTGCTTTAACATCTTTTATAAATGGATTTAATTTTGGAGAAGTACTTGAGAAGCAGTTGGAGAAGCAATTCCAGTGAGATAGCTAAGAATAAAATTCTGACATTTTCCTTCTTATAATTTGTGTGCTAGAATAGGCTTTACCAACCTAGAATTTTGGAACACACTGATTTATAAAAAAAAAAAAAAAGAGAGAGAGAGAGAGAGATTGCCCAGCAATGATAATTCTTAAAATTTTACTTGCCTACACAGAATTTAGTCCATTCCAAATGGTCTTAATTATTTCTGAGAAACTCTCAAGGAGAGTGCTGTCGTTCATGGGCTCAGAAATAGCCTCCATATGAGATCATGATGCTGGTGCCTTTTCAGCCCCAACCCTTGAGAGGTCACAATGCTAGATGATTGTTTATTCCTTGCTTTTCACAATAACTTACCCCCTGTATTGCCCAGCTTCTGTCCCCTCACCTGGAGTGCAGTTCATATTCACACACAATTGACCTACATACTAGGAGTGAAAGTGAAACTCACTCAGTTGTGTCCGACTCTTTGTGACCCCATGGAATATACAATTCATGGAACTCTCCAGGCCAGAATACTGGCCATTCAGTATTACTGAATGCTGAATACTTCCATTCAGGGAGTGGGAGCCATTCCTTTCTCCAGGGGATCTTCCCAATCAAGGGATCAAACCTAGGTCTCCCACATTGCAGGCAGATTCTTTACCAGCTGAGCCACTAGGGAAGCCCCATTTCTTAACTGACCTACATGCAAGGAGTATATGACTGCAAATTTTAAAGTCTATTATTCAGGCTCCAGTGGTTTTGTATGGATGTGAGAGTTGGAAAATAAGGTTGAGCACCAAAGAATTGATGCTTTTAAACTGTGATGTTGGAGAAAACTCTTGAGAGTCCCTTTTACTGCAAGGAGATCAAACCAGTCATCCTAAAGGAAATTAACCCTGAATACTCATTGGAAGGACTGATGCTGAAGCTGAAGCTCCAGTATTTTGGCCATCTGATGCAAACAGTGGACCCATTGGAAGACAGCCTGATGCTGGGAAAGACTGAAGGCAGAAGGAGAAGGGGACAACAGAGAATGAGATGGTTGGATAGGATCACTGACTCAATGGACATGAGTTTGAGCAATCTCCAGGTGATGGTGAAGAACAGGGAACCCTGGCATGCTGCAGTCCATGGGGTTGCAAAGAGTCAGACATGACTGAGTGACTGAACAACAGCAACAATTTATTCAGGTTTAGGGATAACAAGGAAAAGAAGTGCAAGGCAATGGTGACTTGTAATGGTAGACTTGGTTCCTATATTAGAACACCTATCTTCCATCTACATTTAGCTAATGGCTCATCCAAAGCCCATCCTCCCCACAGTTTACAGATGCTGCTGTTGTTATGGGGACATGACCCTGAGAAGTCTGTCCTGCCTCTGTCCTCACTGGAGTGAGAAGCAATTAGAGCAGCTGGGTGACGAAAGAACAATGACATAGTTTTGTTCAGCAATCACCATGAGGAACAAGCATGCTTTCAAGTCCTTTATCTTGTTCTCACAGCCCCTTCCTCAAAACCACACTTTAAGAAGTCCACTGCTATCAGTTCTTCTGACCAACTTCTTGACATTTGTATGTTTATTTTCTTTGTTGCCTAAACATTTTCATTAAATCACAGCAAGGGAATATATTCCCCCAGAGATACAGAAATAGTACTAATGATTATATATAAGACTGGAATTTACTCTTTCATAATTAATGATATACTTTGTTCTCTGTCATTCATGAAAATAAGATATTGAATGTTTCTTCTTTTCATGTGACATATTTTACCAAGAGTACATATTTTGATACATTCTGAAAAGTAAAAAAAAAAAGGAAATATTAATATTAGACATTGGCTCAGTGAACCTAATCCATAGCATTTGGCTGAGAAATCTCAAACTTACAACCCATTAATAATGAGAAAGGATATTAATAGCCAGATTTTCCTTGCTGCTATTAAAGGATCATCACTCAGTTGATATTGCATGAAAAATATTGCTATGTATTTTATCATCAAATTATGACTGTCATGTTCTATTATCATAATATCATAGAAACATGTTAACATAATTATTTTATTCAGAACAGTTCTTTTTAACATATTCTGAAGTTTCAGTCTACTAAAAATTAAAAAAAAAAAGTTATGTATTAAGAACTCTTAAAAGAAGTCCTGAAAATCTTAAAGTTAGAAAATGTTGTATAGAATTAATAGAGTAGGTAGACGTCAATGGTAAAATTCACATTAATATTTAGGTAAATAATAAGGATTGTGAAATTCGGGTTGAATGGAAAGACAGCATTAAAATAACAATATATTTGATTAAAGTAACTTGTGTTACATATTTTAAATCTAAAAATAAAGTTTTTAGCTCCCTTGAGCTATGAACAGATTATTTAGACCACTAGCTCCTTTCATACAGTTCTCTGGGACACAAAAAGACCTTAAAATAAATCTTACTACTAACTCTCTTTTCTAGAGATATCTAAATGATTAGGAGAGTGAAAAGTCAAAGGTCTGCATTTGTGTTTCCAGGTGGTAGAATGGCATATTACTTTAGATATAGCTATCCCATATCACGATACTGCATTCCCCATACCCTTCTCATCCATGCATCATGGATTGTGTTCCATGACAGTGACCATGTTCGGGAAATTTTAATAGACCCAAATAATTTTTTTGCTATGAGGTATTTATATGGAGCAGGTAAGCACCAGCTGCTGTACACAACACAAAAGTGACTTTCTTCTGAAAATAAGAACACTATTTGTCTGACTTTTCCTAAAAGGTTTGTCTGACTTTTCCTAAAAGGCAGCATACTGGAACTTATAATTTCTTGGTTACACAGGTCTCACTCTACATTCTAGCCTTCTGTTGGCCCCTACAGTTTATTGAATTGCCATGATACCCCAGGTTGGACAGGCTACTTCTCTATTTCATCCTCTAAGTAATTCCTACTATGAGTCTAGGATGCTCACGTTCAGGGGTGATGAAGCAAATTACAACCTAAGGAAAAGAAATAATAAAAATTAAATTTGTTGTATATTCTTAGTGTCCAGGAAAATAGGAAAAAAAAATAAAAGCTCTAAATTTTACAGGGGTTATCTAACAGAAATACCCATATTCTTTGTTTGACAGAAGACTCATGAAATTTTTGTAACTTTCATAAACAGAACACTTCACTTTATTGTTAGCTTTGCCTTAAACACTATGCCCAGAGATCAATGTGAGTGAAAGAAACAGAGCTATCATAAGTCCTTTCCAAAGAGCCATCTATTCCAAATCATCATTATTAGATACACAAAGACCAAGCAGAACTTTGAAATTATACTCGTTCTCTCCTTTATGTGTGTGTGTGTATAGTGCCAAATCAATATTTTAAGCTAGCTTTCCATTACCTTTAAAGATTGAGGAAATTGTTAATAGTATTGTGCAGAAACTGTCATTGTGAACTTCAGAAGAGACTACTCTTGCAAAAAGCTCTGAAGCACTCAGGATGAAGAATGCCCATTCCATAGGGAGAACACAGGTGATAGAAAGCACTGGTGTGAGCCACCCACCCTCTGAAAGGCACAGATTCTACATAACAATTAGTCAATCATCTGATAAATTGATTTGGGAAAAGTACATAAGGGGCATTTTCTAGCTGCTTTCTGTCTTAAATATATAATTTCTGTTGTTCTCTCATTTATTTATGTTAACTATTTACTCAATTTTATGTGCCATGTCTGATCAGACAGGATCACTCAAACTTTTTCTTTGTTTTAAATTGCTAAGCTAAACTCTTTTAAAAAGGAGTAAAGCTTAAAAACCTAATCAGGTGGCTTAAAACATACAGAGCCAAAATTTTAGTTGGCAAAATGAATAGATATAATTTTAAAAAATAGTTCTTACACTGTGCTTAGTCTCTCAGTCATGTCTGACGTTTTGTGACCCCATGGACCGTAGCCTGTTAGGCTCCTCTATTCATGGGGATTTTCCAGGCAAGAATCTGGAGTGGGTTGCCATGAACTCCCCCGGGAATCTTTCCAACCCAGGGGTTGAACCCAGGTCTCCCACATTGCAGGCAAGTTATTTACCAACTGAGCCACCAGGGAAGCCCAGAAATACTGGAGTGGGTGGGCTATTCCTTCTCCCCAGGGGAATGTCCTGATCCAGGAATTGAACCAGGGCCTCCTGCATTTCAGGCAGACTCTTTACGAGCTCAGCTACCAGGGAAGCACTAGTTCTCACACAGTCGTGCCCAAATAGACATTTTTGTGAGTTATTCTTATATAGTGATCTTATTATGACTATCTACATTCTATTTACCAAGTGTATCACTCTTAATGAACAAAATGTCCATTCTAAAATGTTCTAAAACCATAGGACACATATGCCTAAAAACTGAACACACAGGCTCAAAAAATGGCTCTAGGAATGTTGACTGGGTCTAGCACTAACCTAAATGATGCCCCTGGTTAAAGTCAGTGATAGAGAAGAGGGTAGAAGGAAACCAAACAGCAGCTGGGAGAGGGGAAACCTTAGTTCTGGTGCTGGCTCTGACCTAACTCAGTCCTTGACCTTGGGTCAGGAACATGGTCCATGGATTCTTTTCTTCATCTGAAAAACAACGAAGCTAGAGTTCTCTCTAGATTTCCTCTGTTTTAGTATTCTATGGATGTTGGTCTTTAAGTATTATATTAAGTATAGAAAATGGTTTGGGTGTTTTTATTTTGCGTGCATGCTAATTTGCCTCAGGCGTGCCCGACTCATTGCAATGCAGTAGACAGTAGCCCACCAGGCTACTCTGTCCTTAGGATTCTCCAGGCAAGAATAATTGAGTGGGTTGCCATCCCCTCCTCCAGGGAATCTTTCCTAACCAGGGGTCGAACCCATGTCTCTTCTGTCTCCTACATTGGCAAGTGGGTTATTTACCACTTAACACTACCTGGGAATTTTTAATCTTAAGTAAGTGTTTATTAACTCTTGATTCCATAAAGCTGAATTTACTTTATAACTCATTTTGATTCTAATTGTTAGTGCATTTATGATAATAAGTCAAAATACCTTAACATTGCATTCACCAGGTAAACTGTTTTATTCCTTCAAAGTGTATGCTAATCGTTGCAATTGTTAGGTATCTAGTACTTTTCCTTAGAACAGAGGTTTAGTTTATTTATTTCAGCATTTGCTGTGAGAAGGCAATGGCACCCCACTCCAGTACTCTTGCCTGGAAAATCCGTGGATGGAGGAGCCTGGTAGGCTGCAGTCCATGGGGTCGCTAAGAGTCGGATACGACTGAGCGACTTCACTTTCACTTTTTACTTTCATGCATTGGAGAAGGAAATGGCAACCCACTCCAGTGTTCTTGCCTGGAGAATCCCAGGGACGGGGAAGCCTGGTGGGCTGCTGTCTATGGGGTCCCACAGAGTCGGACACAACTGAAGTGACTTAGCAGCTGCAGCAGCAACTGCCCAAATAAATACATATTTCTTTGATTTTATAGCCATTCCTATTGTAACATGGCTTTAGGCTTCCATATGAGTATTATCACTTAGTATGGGAATTAAAATATTTTAATTTTCATTCTTAGCTATTCTTAGGCACAATTCACCTTTATAATGTCTGGTCTAGTCAAAGTAGCTAAGTTGTGTCTGACTTTTGCTACCCCATGAACTGTATGTAGGCCAGCAGCTCTGCTATCCATAGGATTTTCCAGGCAAGAATATTGGAGTGGGTTGTCATTTTCTTCTCCATTTATAAAGTATAATTCAGTGGTTTTTAGTAGATTCAAAAAGTTGTACAACCATCACTACTATCTATTTCCAGAACATTTTCATTTATTGACATTTTCTAAGGAAATCCAGAATGTCATTCTTCTTTTAAAAATCATTTCTATGAAGATAAAGTTAATATTAATATAAATTATTTGATTTAAAATTTGTACTTTAACAAAATTTCACTTTTTTAAATTCAGATTTGCCCTATTTGTCTTCTGTTTTATCTAACATCTCTTCATCATGTTAGTGTGGGAAAGACTCTTGCCTTAGGGTTGTGGGGATGGCTGAACACATAACCCAACAATGGAAATATGAAATTAACAACAATTTCTTAGTCACATTTGCTCACAGCCCTGGTGAAGATGACACTGGCCTCAATGCAGGGCCACATGTGGTTGTACCTGGAATGAGGAATCAGGAGCTTCCAGAGGCAGGTTTTCTAGTAGCAAGATGAGGAGTGTCCCTTGGTTCCTGCTGGAGGATCTGATTGGCTTGTTTGAATAATTCTGTGGGCTGCTGGGAACTGAAACTCACTACTGAGGGATAGACAGGTACCATGTCTATTCCCTTGATAAGGAGGACTAAAAAAGCACTGGAGTGCTTTTTTCCCCATGCTTTTCCTAGGGAACCTTACCCATGAGAACAGAGTGAGGGGAGGGATTCACCAAAGTTCTTAAGCCATTTGGAACCCTCTCATTTTACCAGATCGCAAAACTGCATATAATATTGGACATTAGTTTATTTTTATCTTTTTAAAATTAAATCAAAATGCTTTAAATTCTATTGTGCTTTATAATTTTCAGAGATTTCATCACATGACTTCATATGGCAGACACACTGAAACCATAATCACAGAAACTAGTCAATCTAATCACACTAGGACCACAGCCTTGTCTAACTCAGTGAAACTAAGCCATGCCCTGTGGAACCACCCCAAAACCAGTGGGTCATGGTGGAGAGGTCCTACAGAATGTGGTCCACTGTAGAAGGGAATGGCAAACCACTTCAGTATTCTTGCCTTGAGAACCCCATGAACAGTATGAAAAGGCAAAATTATAGGATACTGAAAAAGGAACTCCCCAGGTCAGTAGGTGCCCAATATGTTACTGGAGATCAGTGGAGAAATAACTCCAGAAAGAATGAAGGGATGGACCCAAAGCAAAAACAATACCCAGTTGTGGATGTGACTGGTGATAGAAGCAAGGTCCGATGCTGTAAAGAGCAATATCGCATAGGAACCTGGAATGTTAGGTCCATGAATCAAGACAAATTGGAAGTGGTCAAACAGGAGATGGCAAGTGTGAACATCAACATTCTAGGAATCAGCGAAATAAAATGGACTGGAATGGGTGGATTTAACTCAGATGACCATTATATTTACTACTGTGGGCAGGAATCCCTTAGAACAAATGGAGTAGCCATCATGGCTAACAAAAGAGTCTGAAATGCAGTACTTGGATGCAATCTCAAAAATGACAGAATGATCTGTTTGTTTCCAAGGCAAACCATTCAATATCACAGTAATCCAAGTCTATGCCCCAACCAGTAACGCTGAAGAAGCTGAAGTTGAACGGTTCTATGAAGACCTACAAGACCTTTTAGAACTAACATCCCAAAACAATGTCCTCTCATTATAGGGGATTGAAATGCAAAAGTAGGAAGTCAAGAAACACCTGGAGTAACAGGCAAATTTGGCCTTGGAATACGGAATGAAGCAGGGCAAAGACTAATAGAGTTTTGCCAAGATAATGCACTGGTCATAGCAAACACCCTCTTCCAACAACACCAGAGAAGACTCTACACATGGACATCACCAGATGGTCGACACCAAAATCAGATTGATTATATTCTTTACAGCCAAAGATGGAGAAGCTCTATATAGTCAACAAAAATAAGACCAGGAGCTGACTGTGGCTCAGATGAACTCCTTATTGCCAAATTCAGACTGAAGTTGAAGAATGTAGGGAAGACCACTAGACCATTCAGGTATGACCTCAATCAAATCCCTTATGATTATACAGTGGAAGTGAGAAATAGATTTAAGGGTCTAGATCTGATAGATAGAGTGCCTGATGAACTATGGACAGAGGTTTGTGACATTGTACAGGAGACAGGGATCAAGACCATCACCACGGAAAAGAAATGAAAAAAGCAAAATGGCTGTCTGAGGAGGCCTTACAAATAGCTGTAAAAAGAAGACAAATGAAAAGCAAAGGAAAAAAGGAAAGATATAAGCATCTGAATGCAGAGTTCCAAGGAATAGCAAGGAGAGACAAGAAAGCCTTCCTCAGTGATCAATGCAAAGAAATAGAGGGAAAAAAAAAGAATGGGAAAGACTAGAGATCACTTCAAGAAAATCAGAGATACCTGGGGAACATTTCATGCAAAGATGGACTCGATAAAGGACAGAAATGTTATGGACCTAACAGAAGCAGATATTAAGAAGAGGTGGCAGGAATACACAGAAGAACTGTACAAAAAAGATCTTCATAACCAAGATAATCACGATGGTGTGATCACTCCCCTAGAGCCAGACATCTTGGAATGTGAAGTCAAGTGGGCCTTAGAAAGCATCACTATGAACAAAGCTAGTGGAGGTGATGGAATTCCAGTTGAGCTACTTCAAATCCTGAAAGATGATGCTGTGAAAGTGCTACATTCAATATGCCAGCAAATTTGGAAAACTCAGCAGTGGCCACAGGACTGGAAAAGGTCAGTTTTCATTCCAATTCCAAAGAAAGGCAATGCCAAAGAATGCTCAAACTACCACGCAATTGCACTCATCTCACACGCTGGTAAAGTAATGCTCAAAATTCTCCAAGCCAGGCTTCAGCAATATGTGAACCGTGAAATTCCAGATGTTCGTGCTGGTTTTAGAAAAGGCAGAGGAACAAGAAATTAAATTGCCAACATGCGCTCGATCACCAAAAAAGCAAGAGCTTTCCAGAAAAACATCTATTTCTGCTTTATTGACTATGCCAAAGCCTTTGACTGTGTGGATCACAATAAACTGTGGAAAATTCTAAAAGAGATGGGAATACCAGACCACCTGACCTGCCTCTTGAGAAATCTGTATGCAGGTCAGGAAGCAACAGTTAGAATAGAACATGGAACAACAGACTTTTTCCAAATAGGAAAAGGAGTATGTCGAGACTGTATATTGTCACCCTGCTTATTTAACTTATATGCAGAGTACATCATAAGAACCACTGGGCTGGAAGAAGCACTAGCTGGAATCAAGATTGCTGCGAGAAATATCAATAATCTCAGATATGCAGATGACACCACCGTTACGGCAGAAAGTGAAGGGGAACTAAAAATCCTCTTGATGGAAGTGAAAGTGGAGAGTGAAAAAGTTGGCTTAAAGCTCAACATTCAGAAAACAAAGATCATGGCATCTGGTCCCATCACTTCATGAGAAATAGATGGGGAAAAATGTGGAAACAGTGCCAGACTTTGTTTTGGTGGGGCTCCAGTATCACTACAGATGTTGACTGCAGCCATGAAATTAACAGATGCTTCCTCCTTGGAAGAAAAGTTATGACCAACCTAGATAGCATGTTGAAAAGCAGAGACATTACTTTGCCAACAAAGGTCTGTCTAGTCAAGGCTGTGATTTTTCCAGTGGTCATGTATGGATGTGAGTGTTGTACTGTGAAGAAGGCTGAGCACCAAAGAATTGATGCTTTTGAACTGTGGTGTTGGAGAAGACTCTTGAGAGTCCCTTCGACTGCAAGCACATCCAATCAGTCCATTCTGAAGAAAATCAGCCCTGGGATTTTTTGGAAGGAATGATGCTAAAGCTGAAACTCCAGTACTTTGGCCACCTCATGTGAAGAGTTGACTCATTGGAAAAGCCTCTGATGCTGGGAGGGATTAGGGGCAGTAGAAAAAGGGGACGACAGAGGATGAGATGGCTGGATGGCATCACTGACTTGATGGATGTGAGTCTAAGTGAATTCTGGGAGTTGGTGATGGACAGGGAGGCCTGGCATGCTGCGATTCATGGGGTCACAAAGAGTTGGACACGAGTGAGCAGCTGAACTGAACTGATGTTGATAATCCCTTTTCCTTTGTCCCTATTGCCCCGCCCATCCCTATTGTCCACCCCTCCTTCTTCTCTCCATGGTAGCCACTAGTTTGTTCTCTATATCGTGAGTTTGATTTTTTCTTTTATTCACTTAGTTGTTGTAATTTTTAGATTCAATATATAAACAATATCACACATTATTTTCCTTTCTCTGTCTCACTTATTTTACCAGCATAATGCCCTCCAAGTCCACTCCTATTGCTGCAAATGGCAAAAAAAAAAAAAAAAATCATTCTTTTTATGTTTGAGTAGTATTCCAATGTGTGTGTGTGTGTGGGGGGGTGTATGTGTACTTAGTATATATATCATGTTTTCTTTACCCATACATCTGTTAATGGGCACAGGTTGTTTCCATATCTTGGCAATTGTAAATAATGTTGCTAAGAGTATTGGGATGCATGTATTACTGAAATTAGTGTCTTGCTTTCATCAGATATATTCCTAGAAGTGAAATATCTGGATCGCATGGTAGCTCTTAGTTTTCTGAGAAACCTCCACGCTCTTTTTCATAGTGACTAACGATTTACATTACCACCAACAGTGTACTAGGGCTTTCCTTTCTCCACATCCTTCTCAACATTTGTTATTTGGGGTAGGGGGTGATGGTTTGATGACAGCCATCTGACAGTAGTGAGATGAAACTTCAGTGTGGTTTTTAGTTGCATTTCCCTTATCATTAGTGATATTGAGCATCTTTTCATGTGCCTGTTGACTATTTGGATTTCCTCTTTGGAAAGATGTTCATTCATTTCTATTCATTTTTAATTTTTTAAAATTTTTTTT
>SJYQ01001699.1:200244-212995 GCA_006410935.1 Redunca redunca
TTATACTATATCTGACTTATATTGATATAAGAAGTGTAATAATCTTTTGAAATATTTTGCATACTTGCATTTGAATCATGCTAACACCTAACATATTTGATTATGTATTTAGTATGTAGTCATATATGTGATTCATGTACATGTGTATAAATATACTAATATATGTCTTCTTTCTATTCACTTGCAAACAGATGCAATGTTTCTTCTGTTAAAGATTTGAGAGTCATTATTCTAGGACTTAAGTATAAGAAGATTCTGGGTCTTTAAAAGAATCTAGGTGTCTTAAGTGTACCCCTAAACATTCTGAATTGTCAGAACTGAGAAGAAGGTTCAAGCATCCACACTTTTAATAAGCAATCCTAGTGACCCTGATGTAAATATTTATCAGATCACATTATTTATTACTCTATTTTAAATAACAATAACTTAGCTCAGTATCAAGTGCAATTGTGCATTAAATAACTTATCTTTATTGATACCTTTAATAAATTTAAGCAGACTCTTCACTGGATTCTTGTCTGGCTCTCATTCTAAGAGAAATGCCAAAATTAAAAATAATAATTAAAATATAGTTTATGTATTTGCGTATATAATGACTTTATTGCTATTGGTTGTATTTCCATATGGAACTCAAAAGTTTTAATTTGAGCATAATTCCTCTCCAGTACTTCTGATTTTATGGAACTAAGGAGACTCTGCGTGGAAGAAAGAAGACATGAGATGCACTGATCACCAACAAGGAAGACCCTGTCTTTTTACTTGAATAAGTGGATCTTAAAGATGATGATTAAATCTAATTCTGCAAATCTAACTCTTTCAAAGAACACATAGGAAAATAAAAAGTAATATCCAGGGTATCCATTACCCTTTCTAGACCTGACAGATAATATCCAAACTGTGGCCAACTTGGTCAGTTCTTAGTTGTTTGGATAAATAATTGCTTAATTAAGTTTAAGAAATAAGTTTTTCTCTAAGGATGATACTCTGGTAGACTCCATAATGCTTGGATTTGTGGTTTGAATCTTCTATTGTTTTTCAATTGGTAATACATACACACGCAAAAGAAATTCAAGAACTTCAAAAATAGAAACAAAAGTAATTCTCTCTTCTGACCCTGTACTGCTGCTGCTAAGTCACTTCAGTCGTGTCCGACTCTGCGACCCCACAGATGGCAGCCCACCAGGCTCGCTCGTCCCTGGGATTCTCCAAGCAAGAACACTGGAGTGGGTTGCCATTTCCTTCTCCAATGCATGAAAAGAAAAGTGAAAGTGAAGTCACTCAGTCGTGTCCGACTCTGTGCGACCCCATGGACTGCAGCCTACCAGGCTCCTCCTTTGCTCCTGTACACAATCCTCTAATTCTCCTCCTTAGAGACAACTCTTATTAGACATTTCTTATCTGTATTCCCAGAGTCTTTTGAATATGGTGTTGTATGTGTTGCGGGCAGGGAGAAATATAGGAATATACATGAATGCAAGTCAGGAAACGCCCTTGATTTTCAATCAGTAGGAGACATGAATTAATGAGTGACTTAGTAGCTTGAGTTAATGTCACTGAGCAGCATATTTATCACCAGAGAGTGCCTTAGATACCAGAGGAAAAATAGTATATCCTTCAAGTAAGTTTGTTTACTCTCAAGGATATAAGTGAAAAATTTAAAGCAGGTATTGCTTTCAGCAGACAACAGACATTTAGATGAGAGTGCATTTTAGCATAATGAAATTTATTTGAGATTTAAGGCACTTATTGAGATTGTGGCAACACTAGTAAGCAGTCAGCTCTTCTAGCAATGTAAAGTCACTGTGTACCCTATTGTAGTACTGTACTTGGAAAGAAATTTGAAAGTAAAAGGAGAGTAAATTGCTTCTCTTGATCCATTCATGAAATTTATTTGTAATACCGAACTAAAAAGGTCTTAGAAGAGATACTATATATATATACACACATATATATATAGTATCCCCCAAATGGCAAAATTCATAACTGATTATTAAATGAGAATGACTTTGAAAACAAAACCATAATTGAATACCCACTACTTATAATATGTTAGGGTTATAAAACACTCTTGAGGAACTATTAATATCTTTAGGAAATGATATATATTTTAAAAATTTAGTCTGTTTAATACAGTATCCATTTAGAAAGTGAGACCATCTTAAGTTGGACTCAGAATCAGATTCTCTTCAGACCTAAGCTACTCTTTGATTTCTGGCAAAGTATAATAGCTCATACAGGTTGACGAAAGGACCATCAGCAATAGCAGGTAGACGGGCTATACCCACTGTTGGGATGACTCAGATTCTCCTTTAGTAGATATTAACTTCCAAGGATTTTCAATAGCAGGTAGACGGGCTATACCCACTGTTGGGATGACTCAGATTCTCCTTTAGTAGATATTAACTTCCAAGGATTTTAGTTTTCTTTTAGGGTATACTTCTACTAGTCCTTACCAACAGCCTGTGTGATTTTTTTAGTAAAGTTATCAATAACTGATTAGCCGTTGGATATTAGAATTTATTTAGGTCAAAAATATATCATCTTCCACTGAGTAAAATTTCACTCTGTTACATGTATGTGCATGTTTGTTTGTGTTTATATTTGTGTTTATTTTTTAATGGTATGAGACATTTGTTTAAATGAACACTATGATGGTTTTGAATTCAATAAAATGATACTCATCTTACTTATTCAAGTTCACAACCTCCTAAAGAATAGAAGAGAATCAGGATGAACTGGAAATAAAGATAGCCATTTCAGTGTTGATAAAAGATAGATTGGTTTATTGGCTTAAATCCACAAGTGTGATAGGCCAGTCTTCCAATCTTGAACTAACTAGGTTTTTCCCCCCAAGTTATAGACTCAATTGGGCAATTGCCAGTTTCATGCATGGGGTAGACTCCTTGCTGCAGTAGATGATAGCACCCAGATGACTGTACACATCCTGATGAGATCTACTAAGAAAGAGATCCTAAAGGGACCAAGCTACAGATTCTTTGGACATGCTCCCAAGTGCACAAATAAGGCAATTTATTCCTCTTCCTTGCAAGGAAATTGATTTCAGACCTGGGGCAACTATATTGCAACATATTTATTTACCTACATAAACGAGAAAGAGGAAAGAAAAACACATTGTGTGCGTGTGTGTGTGTGTGTGTGTCTGAAAGATGTAAAATTATATGGAATTACAGAATTGGAGATTCAACGTTTATACCTGAATCAAGGAAGTGTATTCATTCAATGTTAAATCCATCATATAAATGATTGTTGGGGAACAGGATATACAAATGCTGGCAAGAGAATCCAGCCCAGATTGCAAAGGGAAAATGTATATTAATAGTGACCAGAACTGGCCGTAATGATCTGGGCCAAAACACTACATTTATAATTGATTATCATTAATAGCGGGGCACTGTGATTTTTCACTTTCTGATACGATGCAATACGAAAAAAAATTGCCTGTAATATATTCTTACTAATAATGTTAACTTGAATCTAATAAAGCCACTACACTTCATTTCAGAGCCCATCAAGAAGGATAAAAACAAAGTGAGGCAGGAAAAGTGGGATTGTAGCTTACTTCTCTCTGTTTCTGTCCCACAATTTGTCTCTCTTGACGTATGAATCATTTATTCTGCCAAATACACAGACAGATACAGGTTTTCATTTATTTTATTTTGTCCTATTGGCTATTCTGTGTAGGATTTCTTATTGTTAAAATTTACTACATTTCAAAGGATAACTTAAAAATTGGTGTTAATTTATAAGATTTGTCAGTAAATACTCTCAAAACTTTTCTGGCAAGGACTAGTCAGTCAGTCCATTGCTGAGAAAAGCATTTGCTTTACTTAGTAGAAATTTACATGGCATGTTTTACACATATTCAATACACAAACTTCATGTAAATTATAGTTTTATATAAAGCTCATTAATTCAGTGAAGGGTACTCAAAAACTGTGCTAAAATGATGCTGTTTAAAGAAGCAAAATAGTATGAGCTATTCAGAGTAGCAGATACTTGAGAGCAGTTTGCAAACAGGGCTGTCATCAGTAGAATTTTAAAAGGTTTGCCATCCCTTCTGATAATTAATTCTGAGAATTTCCAGTGTCAGACCTTAAAAGTATAGCCACAAATAATTTCCTAGTCTGTTTACTTATAACCTCACAAAAGAGGCAAGTATAAATTCATATTATTAGCATGTAATATTAATTTGTTTCCCTCAATCAGTGATTAGAAACTATTATTCCCTTAATGAGAATTATGCTGCCATTATAAAAACTGTTCTTTCAAGTTTACAACAAATTAGGCTTACAATTATGGTATCACATTTTTAAACATCAAATGCAATTTTCTCTGACAGTAGAAATAGGCAAATGTTCAAGCTCTTCCATTGTTTAATGGCAAATTTAAATTTCTATTTAAAGTTTTCTAACTTCTCTTTTTGACCATACCTGCAAATACTTTATTTATTTTCCTCCCATCTGCTCTGCAAATATTCTTATAAAATTATATCCCATGGCAACCCCCAATGACATTTTACCTTCTTGACTCCCAAAGGAGCTCATCTCTCCCGGGGAAATCAACTTAGAACTTCCAGGACAACATTTTTCATTAATTTAGAAGGGGCTTGATTTGTGAGGACCACTTCCATAATTTCCATGATTGCATATATATTCCCTTTTTACTGATAAAAAGGTACTTGATTTTCATCTGGTTTGTGAAGCATATTTCAGTCCCAGAGAAGAGAATGAATCACCTTATTTCACACAATCACTACTCTCTTGTCAGCAAACAAAAAGATTATCATTTTTATAAATGAAAAAAGTGTATATCCTAGAAAATTATGGAGTGAGATGATATTAAGACACACAGTCTTAAAATTAGAGGGCATTTACTCTCTCTTAACCTCAATTTTCCAGTTTAGAAAATGGGCACAAGTTCACAGGATCTTGTGAAGACACTGGGAGATTCTTATAAAAACTCTTTGTTAAGGACAAAATACTGTCAGAATTTATTATTACACTCTCACCTTCAGCATTAAGTATAATCCATACACAATTAAAACAGTGATATAAAACAATGAAATGAAGTGAAATTCTAAATGAATTCATTGTAAACATTTGAAATCTTGAATGAGAAAGAAACAATAAATTGCTTTCTATATAATCTTATGAAAGCAAAGCACTCCATGTTTGAATTTAAAATTGTTTTTGGATCTTTGGATACACATCCATATTTAAATACCTATTTTCAAAGAATAATTATTTTGAAAAATGCTTTAGCATTCAATTGTGAGCAACAATATGCAGCCTGCAACCTGTAATGCTTACATATGAAGCATCGTATGATAGCTTTCAGTTTTTAGTAGTGTATAGACATCAATTTGGGATTCCCAGTTTGCTTAGTGGCAAAGATTTTCCCTGCCAATGCAGGAGCCACAGGAGACATGGTTCTATCCCTTGGCTGGGAAGATCCCCTGGAATAGGAAATGGCAACCCACTCCAGTATTCTTGCCTGGAAAATTACATGAACAGAGAAGCCTGGTGGGCTACAGTTCATAGGGTCATAAAGAGTCCGACCTGACTGATCGATTAAGCATGCAGGCAGTCATCAGTTTAACTTGCCCAAGGATCATTTGCAATGCTTTAATGTTTATGACTGGCAAATATTCAAGTCATCCAAAGTTTAATTGAAGCCAAGGAAAGTTTCTAAGATCTTCAAACTCACAAGGGAAAATCAGGGATGTCCAGAGAAATTTTTGTTGTTTTATTAAATATTCATTCTTACAGACTGGCAGCCAAAGAAGAAAATTTATGATTGTGCAAAATTTTCTTTTGAGTACCTTCTTCGGAAATCAAACTTTACTGAAATCTTTTAGGCTTTCTGTGTATTTTGTGGTAGCTAGTGTGTCTACTTAGCCATCATCTTCCCCTATAGATTAAGAATTTTAAAAATTTACAAAAATTGTACCATATTGCTATATCTCCTGAAAAAAATCTCAGAAACGTTTTTACATAGAAGCAATTCAATTCAGTTAAGTTCAGTTGCTCAGTCGTGTCCGACTCTTTGTGACCCCATGCAACTGCAGCACACCAGGCCTCCTTATCCATCACCAACTCCTGGAGTCCACCCAAACCCATGTCCATTGAGTTGATGATGCCATCAAACCATCTCATTCTCCGTCGTCCCCTTCTTCTCCTGCCCTTCATCTTTCTCAGCATCAGGGTATTTTCAAATCAGTCAGCTCTTTGCATCAGGTGGCCAAAGTATCGGGCTTTCGGCTTCAGCATCAGTCCTTCCAATGAATATTCAGAACTGATCTCCTTTAGGATGGACTGGTTGGATCTCTTTGCAGTCCATGGGACTCTCAAGAGTCTTGTCCAACACCACAGTTCAAAAGCGTCAATTCTTCAGCAGCCAGCTTTCTTTATAGTCCAACTCTCACATCCATACACGACCACGGGAAAAACCATAGTTTTGACTAGATAGAATTTTGTTGGCAAACTAATGTCTCTGCTTTTGAATATTCTATCTAGGTTGGTCATAACTTTCCCTCTAAGGAGTAAGCGTCTTTTAATTTCATGACTGCAATCACCATCTGCAGTAATTTTGGAGCCCAGAAAAATAAAGTCAGCCACTGTTTCCCCATCTATCTGCCATGAAGTGATGGGACCAGATGCCATGATCTTAGCTTTCTGAATGTTGAGCTGTAAGCCAACTTTTTCACTCTCCTCTTTCACCTTCATCAAGAGGTTCTTTAGTTCTTCTTCACTTTCTGCCATAAGGGTGGTGTCATCTGCATATCCGAGGTTATTGATATTTCTCCCAGCAATCTGGATTTCAGCTTGTGCTTCCTCCAGCTCAGCATTTCTCATGATGTACTCTGCATATAAGTTGAATAAGTAGGGTGACAATATACAGCCTTGATATACTTCTTTCCTTTTGGAACCAGTCTGTTGTTCCATGTCCAGTTCTAACTGTTGCTTCCTGACCTGCATATAGGTTTTTCAAGAGGCAGGTCAGGTGGTCTTGTATTCCCATCTCTTTCAGAGTTTTCCACAGTTTATTGTGATCCACACAGTTAAAGCCTTTGCCATAGTTAATAAAGCAGAAATAGATGTTTTTCTGGAACTCTCTTGCTTTTTTGATGATCCAGCAAATGTTGGCAATTTGATCTCTGTTTCTTCATATCCTTCAGTAAAAAATAAATTAATTAAAAAAAGTCAAAACTTCAAATGATCAAATTCTGTGTTCTGTAGTGCTTATAGTATGAGTATAACTAAATTAAGTTGAGTAACATTTGGCATTTGCTTTAAAATGAAAAATTCATTACTTTTGCAATAAATATATTTATTCTTTTTTACATATCATTCCTTAAACAATGTGTCATAATACTTGATAACAGTGTTTGGAGTCTACATAAACATTCTTTCATAATATCAAGTTTTACTATGATCTTTACCAAATGGAGAAAATTTCTATTATAACTCATAAAAATTTTTGGATGATCTTCTGTACAAAATTGCTTTGTCAGAAACCAAATTATTGATATATGTTCAAGAACTTGTCATTTGTTGTTTTCATTTTATGTCTGTTCTTCAACAAAAATAGTTATTGATCGTTTCAAATTAGATTTTAAANTATTGCTCTGTGACTATTTCAATAATTTGAATAAAGTTTGTGAAATATTAAAAAAAAATAAAAATAAAAATAAAAAAAATAAAATGAATAGCTATAAGGTTCTCCCTCTTTTTTCCTATTCGGTCATCTAATTCTTGTCATTTAAAAGTATTTTTGATGTTTTAAATAATTTTCTCTTCATTTTTTTGTGTTAAGTTTTCCACGTTTTTACTATAATAAAATAAACTTATTATAAATGCTGCATTCTAATAAACATCATAAATTTTATTGCATTTCTAATATCTAGGAAAAACAATAAAATAATTTGATATGTTATAATATATAGCCTGTATTGGAAAGAAGCAGAAACTGTAACACAGCATGTAATTTTGGTACTGACAAAATTTTCACACTAAAAATGAGCAATTCTTGTGATAAGATGAGTGGATCATTAAGCAGTAATTTCTGATTTAAGCTTATGTTAATATTTACCTTTGGATTATTCATTACTAGTTCAGTTCAGTTCAATACAGTAACTCAGTCGTGTCCAACTTTTGTGACTGCATGAACTGCAGCAAGCCAGGCTTCCTTGTCCATCACCAACTCCTGGAGTCCACCCAAACCCATGTCCATTGAGTTGGTGATTTCATCCAACCATCTCATCCTCTGTTGTTCCCTTCTCCTCCTGCCCTCAATATTTCCCAGCATCAGGGTCTTTTCAAATAAGTCAGCTCTTTGTATCAGGTGGCCAAAGTATTGGAGTCTCAGCTTCAACATCAGTCCTTACAATGAACACCCAGTCCTGATCTCCTTTACGATGGACTGGTTGGATCTCCTTTCAGTCCCAGGGACTCTCAAGAGTCTTCTCCAACACCACAGTTCAAAAGCATCAATTCTTCGGCAATCAGCTTTCTTCACAGCCCAACTCTCACATCCATACCTGACCACTGGAAAAAACAGAGCCTTGACCAGATGGACCTTCGTTGATGAAGTAATGTCTCTGCTTTTTAATATGTTGTCTATGTTAGTCATAGCTTTCCTTCCAAAGAGTAAGCATCTTTTAATTTCATGGCTGCAATCACAATCCACAGTTATTTTAGAGCCTAGATAAATAAAGTCAGCAATTGTTTCTACTGTTTCCTCATCTATTTGCCATGAAGTGATGGGACGAGATGCCATGATCTTAGTTTTCTGAATGTAAACATACTTACATAATGATTCATATCAGAATTAAAGCACCTTCCGGATTTAAATAAGGATTCAGCAATATTTTTATGTTGCAGTAAACAAAAAACAAATAGTACAAACTGCAGTAAAATATATTAAGTAAAGCCATTGCACTAATACCAGTGAGAGATTTTTTAATTGTATGAATATGCATACATGTATGCATATGTACTATATTAGATACATAGGTAAGTAGTCAAAGAAGATCAAATAAAAAATAAAAAGAGAATTATAGAAAAGTTGATGGATGTATCAGTTTGGAGCTCTGCCTCTGCTTTAGAAGCACACATTTTGATAAATGTTCTAAAATCAATATTATAATTTGATTATCAAAGTTTTAATTTATTAAACTTACTCTTCCTTTCTAAATCCAAATAAATGTATATTGATCCTTCTACCCTAACAGGGAAATTTATCTCACTTATTGAAAATTGATCATAATAAATATGCAAATCATCTATTTGGGATCAAACACTTATACTAAAAATATAAAGTTTGCAATGAGTAGATACCCTGAGATGTTCTAGGCTTGATCTGAGGAAGCAATGAGTCTACGTTTTTAGTGAAACAATAATTTCACCTCAAAATTACATTCTCCCTCCCTCCTAAAGCATCTGAAACAGACACAGGGAGTGGTTTGGAAGATAAATCTCATGTCTAATCATTATGTACCATATGTTGATTAAATCTTGGCATCGCCCCACTTCTGCCTGGATAACTTTTTTCAAGGATAAGCTTATACAATTTTTAATTTGCTTAGTTATATCTCAGGAGTTTTTCAGTCACCATCAAAGGTATTTTTCATTCCCACTTCACAAAATGCTCAAATATATAAGAACCATGCTTGTGACCACAGTTTAGTCTCAATCTCCCCTTTCCCCAGGTCCATCTATTTATGTGAGTTTTGTCTTTTTTCTCCTTCTCTCCCTCTTTCCCTTTTTTCTCCCTCCCCTTCCTTCCTCCTTTCTCTTCATTGTCCCTCTTTCCATATGACACAGAAAGAAGTAAATTTTGGCCAGGTATCTATGAAAAACCAGAGACATTACTTTGTCAACAAAGATCTGTCTGGTCAAGGGTCTTGTTTTTCCAATAGTCTTGTATGGATGTGAGAGTTGGTCTATAAAGAAAGCTGACTGCTGAAGAATTGATGGTTTTGAACTGTGGTGTTGGAGAAGACTCTTGAGAGTCCCTTGAACGGCAAGGAGATCTAACCAGTCCATCCTAAAGGAGATCAGTCCTGGATATTCATTCGAAGGACTAATGTTGAAGTTGAAACTCCAATACTTTGGCCACCTAATGCAAAGAGCTGACTCATTTGAAAAGACCCTGATGCTGGGAAAGATTGAAGGTGGGAGAAAGGGACAACAGAGGATGAGATGGCTGGATGGCATCACTGACTCAATAGACATGAGTATGAGTAAACTCTGGGAGTTGACGATGGACAGGGAGGCCTGGCGTGCTGCAGTCCATGGGGTCTCAAAGAGTTGAACACAACTGAGCAACTGAACTGAATTGATCTATGAAAATCGAAGACCAGCTGGAAAACCTAAAATGGTAAAAAAAGTGACGTGGAACTTGCTCTCACAGTTGAGCCACAAGTGAAGCCCAAAATGGTAAAGAAGCAAAATGTGTAATACTAATCTTGCTCATTCAATTAATGACAACATACTTTTCCAAGGTTTGCTAGGGTTTCTTTTCTTTTTTTTTTCCATTGTACTAATCACTTCATGCCAAGAATCCAACTCCAGCAACCAGGGATTCAACCTGAAGAGGTGAACAGTGTTGGCGACAGAAATGAGGCAGCCTCTCATTTTTCTTTGGATTGCCTCTTTATTCCAAGTTTAAGATTCTCTTTTATAGTTTTACGAAAGCATTAGGCCAGAGGCTTGACATTTTCAGTTCCCCCTCTCCCAGACTTATTATCTCCATAAATCATTGTTGCTCTTCAGAGTTCCTGCTTCAGTGATTCTCTCCAAATCAGCCTTACCATCTATTATCTACCTCTTCTAATGCGTCCTATATTTAACTTGTGATTACATTGTAACTCATGCTACATTCCCCAGTTTACTACTTATCTTCCTAAATCCTGTTTGCCCCTAACATCCTGAGCTCACTAGCTCTTAAAAAGGCTTCTAGCTATAGTGTCTTTAAAAATTCCTAACTTCTATAAGCTGTAAAATATGTAGACTTAGTAAAATATCTAACTTTACAACATTCCTTAAATCTTTAACTTCTAACTGCTTTAATAATTTCTAAGCCATAAATTCAGTAAACTCCTTTGCCATAAAAATTCTCCTTACAAATAGGCTTTAGATATCAATCCCTCCCATGGCCTCAAGCTACAGCCTAGGTGCTCATCCTGGAACACTCTTTTGTAAAAGTCCTTGAATAAATGTCAGTGATTAACTTTATGAATTATTTTCTGAGCAATGCTGCAGAAGGCTTTGTGCCTTCTCATGCTCCTCTCAAGAACAATAAGTACCTTAATATTCCTTTTCAGTCAACTCAGCAGAGGAGAGGAAAAGACAAGTCAGAATTACAAGGCCTAACTCCTTCATCCTGGGATCCGTGCCTGCGGAATGAGGAGAGGGGGCTGGGGACTGTGCCTCCATTTTGTCAGTAATGCCTAACGTGGCTCCTGACAAGTTCAGTTCAGTTGCTCAGTTGTGTCCGACTTTTTGTGACCCCATGAATGGTAGCACGCCAGGCCTCCCTGTCCATCATGAACTCCCGGAGTTTACTCAAACTCATGTCCAGCGAGTCAGTGATACCATCCAGCCATCTCATCCTCTGTCGTACCCTTCTCTTCCTGCCCCCAATCCCTCCGAGCATCAGGGTCTTTTTCAATGAGTCAACTCTTCAGATGAGGTGGCCAAATAATTGAAGTTTCAACTTCAACATCAGTCCTTCCAATGAACACCCAGAACTGCTCTCTTTTTGAATGGACTTGTTGGATCTCCTTGCAGTCCAAGGGACTCTCAAGAGTCTTCTTTGCTTTTTGCCATAGGGGTGGTGTCATCTGCATATCTGAGGTTATTGATATTTCTCCCAGCAATCTTAATTCCAGCTTGTGCTTCATCCAGCCCAGCGTTTCTCATGATGTACTCTGCATATAAGTTAAATAAGCAGAGTGACAATATACAGCCTTGACGTACTCCTTTTCCTAACTGGAACCAGTCTGTTGTTCCATGTCTAGTTCTAACTGTTGCTTCCTGACTGCATATAGGTTTGTCAAGAGGCAGGTCAGGTGGTCTGCTATTCCCATCTCTTTCAGAATTTTCCACAGTTTATTGTGATCTACACAGTCAAAGACTTTGGCATAGTCAATAAAGCAGAAATAGATGTATTTCTGGAACTCTCTTGCTTTTTTGATTATCCAGCAGATGTTGGCAATTTGATCTCTGGTTCCTCTGCCTCTTCTAAAAACAGCTCAAACATCTGAAAGTTCACAGTTCACGTATTGCTGAAGCCTGGCTTGGAGAATTTTAAGCATTACTTTACTAGCATGTGAGATGAGTATACTAATAGATTCATTGATAATTCACAATACTTTTTATTTGGAACTCAGATTTTAATATCTAAATTTCATTTTGATTATGTGTATAAATTGTTGTTTGAAACATAATTTTTCAAGTTATTCAATTTCACTTAAACATATCAATGTTAGGCATAATTAAAGCTAATGACAGTAATTGGACTATTTTGGGAAAAAGAAGGATACTATTCTTTAATTCATAAAGATGCCATTTGTGACTGTTCATGAATATTTGATTGCTAACAGATTTTATATAGAAGCATTTGAAAATGCACAATTTATAAGAAAATTAGTGAAAATGTATATAATCATAGTGGCTTCTTTTTAAAATTGTATTGAAAAATACAAAAGTTGAATGAAATTCTCCTG
>SJYQ01001699.1:213751-246659 GCA_006410935.1 Redunca redunca
TTAATTTTTTTTTATTATTTTATTTTATATTCTTTTACCTAAATTTCATTCAGTTTCAATGAACAGTGAAAAGCATTTCCTTGTTGATGAACTCTGCTTAACTGCATCTATTAGTCAATATTTTGATGACTTGTGATAAGAACTAGATCCATTGGTGAGTTAACTTAAAAGGGAAGTATTTTCAGCAATAGTGATTTGGCCAGGGTGGATATATTGGTAATTATAATGTCCTGTATTTCACTGAACAAATATTTTCAGTTTGATTTGTAACAACTACTTCTTGCAGCCTGATGAAGGTAATTGAATACTGACCATCATTGATCATTACTAAACTTGGATTTTACATTCAAGGTTTATTCTTTATGATGTACACTTTGTCTAACACTCATGTATTTTCTATAACACAAGGCAAACAAAAACTACTATGTGGAGTCATGAGTGACATTAAATTGAATGTTTCCTGAACCTTCGTATTTACAACTTTTCTGATTATCTCATGAATGAGAATTTTGTCATTTTAGTTTCTAAAATTCAATATAAAGCAAATAGATTTCTCCCTCTTTTACAAACTGCCTGGATACAAAATAGCCATTTTGCCTCTAGTTACATTTCTGACTGACCCAGGAGACTGAGAGCATGTACTACACCTCATGTAAGCTAGTATTTGCAGCTTCTTATTTTCTTGTCTGTCTTATGTTTTGTTTTTGTTGCTTTTTATTCAAGTAGACATTTCCGCTAAATAAGATAAAAATTATGTGATGTCCCCCCTGCAATAAATGAGTGAGAGGGCCAACTGGATGAAAAGATATATCTGGAGATCTGTAGTAGTGACACAACGGCCATTCCGAGTGAATTCAGCAGAGGTATTTTGTTGCCCAGTATTCTTAAACAAGCTGAATTAATGCTGAGTACGGTCACATGAAAAACACTCTAAAATTAGAGTAGATTTTATAAATGTATATAGTATTTAGGAAGGCATATATTAGAAAGATCTTGAAACTGGTGGAGAATCACTTACAAAAAACAGGAGGGAAGTTTTATAAACAAAAATACTAACACATCTCATGACAAAAAATAAGGATTATGTAGAATATTAACAAAAAATCCTTATCTTAAATTTAAACTAATACACGACTCCACTTTTTCAAGTCCAATCCATTTATGTTATTTTTCTCAATGGAAATCACAACGTTTTCCCCAAAACACATTGCTTTTAATAAAAAAGAGTAAATTTTCTTTTTTTATTAACAATTTCTCTATGCACTTTTCCCTCTTAAATTTCATTTTTATTTTAAATATCAATAGCATCGAGATGAGTTTCTACAATTTTATATTAATAAGAAATATTTGTTCAATATTTACTACATATCAAGCCTATGCATGAAAAATGGCAAATAACAGTGTTGAATATGACCTTCACCATCTTATCAGGGTGAAACTATATTTTCTATTAGGATTTCACAGAAGTTTTCTGTTACCCAGTCACTACATCAGTCCATACAAAACTAAGAAATCCAAGTTGGGGGATGTGTTGTTGCTGATGTTCAGTTGCTAAGTCATGTCCAATTCTTTGTGACTCAGTGGACAGTAGCATTCCAGTCCATAACTCCAGTATCACTTCTCTGTCCACCACTATCTGCAAGTGTTTGCTGAAGTTCATGTCCATTGAGTTGGTGATGCTGCTTAACCACCATATCCTCTGCCACCCCCTTCTTTTGCTATCAGTCTTTTCCAGCATCAAGGTCTTTTCCAATGAGTCACCTCTTCTCATCAGGTGGCCAAAGTATTAAAGCTTCAGCTTCAGCATTAGTCGTTCAACGAATATTCAGGTTTTTTTTTTTTCCTTTAAGATTGACTGCTTTGATCTCCTTGATGCCCAAAAGGGACTCTCAAGAATCTTCTCTAGTACTATAGTTTGAAAGCATCAATTCTTTGTCACTCAGTCTTCTTTACGGTCCAATACTCACATACATACATGACTACTGGGGAAAAATAGCTATGACTATACGGACCTTTGTCGGCAAAGTGATGTCTCTGCTTTCTAGGTTTGTCATAGCTTTCCTCCCAAGGAGCAAGCATCTTTTAATTTCATGGGTTCTGTCACTATCCACAGTGATTTTGGACTCCAAGAAAAGAAATCTGTCACTGTTTCCATGTTTCCCCTTCTATTTGCCCAGTAAGTGATGGGACTGGATGCCATGATCTTAGCTTATTAAATGTTGAGATTCAAGCCATCTTTCTCACTCTCCTCTTTCACCTCATCAAGAGGCTCTTTAGTTCCTCTTCATTTTCTGCCAACAGAGTGGCATCATCTTCATATCTGAGGTCGTTGATATTTCTCCCAGCGATCTTGGTTCCAGCTTGTGATTCATCTAGCCCAGCATTTCTCATGATATACTCTGCATATAAGTTAATAATCATATAAGTTAAGTAAAAGCAGGGTGACAATACACAGCTTTGACATTCTCCTTTCCCAGTTTTGAATCAGTCTGTTGTTCTATGTCTGGTTCTCACTATTGCTTCCTGACCTGCACACAGGTTTCTCAGGAGGTTTGATATTCCCATTCCTTTAAGAATTTTCCAAAGTTCATTGTGATCCACACACTCAAAACCTTTAGCATAGTCAGTGAAGCAGAAGTAGATGTTTTCTAGAATCCCTTTGCTTTCTCTATGTTACAACAAATGTTGGCAATTTTATCTCTTGTTCCTCTTCCTTTTTTAAACCCAGCCTATTTTTCTGGCCTGGAGAAGGAAATGGCAACCCACTCCAGTATTCCTGCCTGGAGAACCCCATGGACGGAAGAGCTACAGTCCACGGGGTCCCAAAGAGTCGGACACAACTTCACTTTCACTTTCACTTATTTTTCTGGAAGTTCTTGGTTCATGTACTACTGAAGCCTAACTTGAAGGATTTTGAGCATGACCTTGTAGCCTGTGAAATGAGCACAATTGTATGGCAGTTTGAAATTATTTGGCAGTGACCTTCTTTGGAGTTGGAATGAAAACTGACCTTTTCCAGTCTGTGGCCGCTGCTGGATTTTCCCAATTTGGAGTCATAGAGGTATTATTAGAACTTAGATTCGTTAGATAGAATTTTAAGATTAGGAACAAATATATTATTGGCTTGGTCAAACACTTCTTGATTGTTCTGAGTACGTGTAGTCTATTCATCAATGAAGAATCTGGAATGTTCAGAGAAGGTACAGGGAAGAAATAACTATCATGATTAAATATTCTCAGTAATAGAATCATAGTTTCTCTGATGAAAATTTTAAAGAAATAGAATGGTTTCACTTGAAAAAGAAAACACAGTGAAATAACTGAATAACTGAACATTATTCTTCAACATATATGAAGAAATATTACAAAATTCTTTATTTTGTAGTAATTAAAAAAGTAAAAGTACAATAAACTTGTATTAATATTGAAGATTTCCATTCTGAGATAATGTTTAAACACTAGAACCACCACAGACATAATTTTGAAAAACCCTTGTTTAGAAAGACTTTTCAAGCAACACAGATCCTACCTTGCATAGACTATCTGAGGGAAAAAAATCCAACATGAAATTTTCCAAACCTAGGATTATATGATCATACATTAGTTACTGCTTTACATTTTATAATAGATCATTAGTTTCAATCAACACTGGCTTTGCTTTTCTAAGATCATACAGAGGAGGAAGCTAGCTGGTTTAGCAAAATATCCCTACTTAGCTATGGCCATTTGAATAGCTGTCTGGTCCCTGATGGAGAATTAATATCGTTTTCTCTAAGGATGTGAAGGATGATCAAAGTGGACCTTCTGCCTTTGAAATTATAACCTGGGAGCTCTACTAATTTCATATGGCTGAAATTCATCTAAACAGATGTTTTAATGAGCAAATTATAAAAATAAGATCTATCTTTTTGCTGTCCATTATAGCTCTTCCCTTAAAAGAGAATTATACTTCACAAGGCAGTATCTATCAACAGAGATTATTTTTTCTAGTAATTTAGATCATGAATGTTTCTAGCTTAGAAATCACTCTATCTTCTGGCTTATACTAGTTATTTCATAGACTTTCTTTTTCAAGAAATTCAGTAGAGATAAAATCATGCAAATCAAAATCACAATGAGGTACCATTTCATGCTGGTCAGAATGGCTGCTATCAAAAAGTCTACAAACAATAAATGCTGGAGAGGGTGTGGAGAAAAGAGGACCATCTTACACTGTTGGAGGGAATGCAAACTAGTACAGCCACAATGGAGAACAGTGTGGAGGTTCCTTTAAAAAACTGGAAATAGAACTGCATGTGACCCAGCAATCACTGCTGGGCACACACACTGAGGAAACCAGAATTGAAAGAGACACATGTACCCCAGTGTTCATCACAGCACTGTTTACAATAGCTAGGGCATGGGAGCAACCTAGATGTCCATCAGCAGGCAAATGGATAAAAAAACTGTGGGACATATACACAATGGAATATTACTCATCTATTAAAAAGAAAGTATTTGAATCAGTTCTAATCAGGTGGATGAAACTGATGCTTATTATACAGAGTGAAGTAAGTCAAAAAGAAAAATACCAATATAGTATATTAACACATATATATGAAATTTCAAAAGATGGTAACAATGACCCTATATGGGAGACAGCAAAAGAGACACAGAGATAAAGAACAAACTTTTGGACTCTGTGGGAAAAGGAAAGGGTGGGATGATTTAAGGGAATAGCATTGAAACATGTATATTATCATACATGAAACAGATCTCCAGTCCAGGTTCAATGCCTGAGACAGGGCACTCAGGGCTGGTGCACTGGGATGACCCTGAGGGATGGGATGGGAGGGGGGGTCCAGGATGGGGAACACATTTACACCCATGGCTGATTCATGTGAATGTATGACAGAAACCATCCCAATATTGTAAAGTAATTATTCTCCAGTTAAATAAATTAATTTTTAAAAATCAGCATTATGTTTTTATTTCAATTTTAAAATAATTCAAACAAATTAATATTTGTGCTGAGAACTGTGGGAAACATAGGAAAAGTTCAAAAGATGACCAATTATTTCAAATTTCTAGTCTCATTTTGGATAAAAATCAATTATATACAAATTAAATGTAGGAATAAAGCCAGTAGAAAACACAGGTTCTGTTATAACCCTCTGACTTCCTGAAACGTTTTAAGTCTATCCTTTGTATGCCACATACATGGTTAAAGAGATGCAGAAAGGAACAATGAATGAATGAATAAAGTGCAGCAGTTATTCAAGAGAGTCTATGTAACTAAATTTGAGATATGAAATGCAGGGAAAACTAAGGGACTCGCATCACATATAGTATAAAGTAAAAACAGACTTGGCTTAAGAATTTATTCAGAGTATAATGATAAATTCTAACTTTTAAAGGTCTTGGAAAGCAAATTTTATAAAATTAGTAGTTAGCAGGAAAGGTAAGAAGGTAAGATTAGTCTAAGCCAAGAAAGGTCTTAACTTCATGCTGGGCAGCCTATATTTTATTCACTGGGAATGTTAGTCACCAGAGACATTTCACTGAAATCATCTCCTAGTCAATTCCTGAATACCTGACATGGGGGAAAAGGGTGAGAAAAATAAAAAAATGATGTCATACTTCTAACTCTGAATAACTGGAAAAAAATGTCTTATGGTAGATGGAAACATGAAAATTAATAGATTAGGGTGAAGAAGGCAGTTTGCATGGTTGATGCAGGAAGTGAAATTTTCCAATTGTTGTAACATCCTTATCTTATTTTCCAAGAGTGTCTAACCTCTACCCATGTTTTTATTTCAAGCCTATTTCTTTTGCTTTTAATGTTATTGGAAATTTTGATACTAAAACAAATATATCATTTTTATTCACATTTACTTTATACTGTTATTGTACCTCTAGTCTATCTAAAGTGAAATTTTAAATGAATAAACTTAGAAGTTCTTGAAGTTGTAAAAGAATTGTTCATTCATTTTGGAGTAGTTTTTATTCACAGGAAATCCAGAGTTGACATTCAGGAGTAATCTGAACAGTTTGTTTTATAACAATGGGGACTTTGTAGAAAGAACATGGATTTGATTCCATGTTCCGTTGACAAAGATTCTTCTCACTTTCCTGAAAGAAAAAGACATTTGGTCACAAAGAGATAGTTATGAGGTGGAGGCCTAGTAATTTCATGTGTAAATTTCCACACTTACTAATAAACATCTATTTATGATGTGGTTGGAAAGCACTTACATATTCTCTGAGGAAGACAAAACTATGCTTGTCCTGACATTTTAAAAGTTTATTTAAGTATTAAAGCAATATTTGTAAAAATATACATAATGTATATGAACGAGAGTAGAACAGATGGTATAGATACCTACTGAAGGAAGTTGACATAAAAGAATGAGAACCAACTTCAATTCAGTTCAGTCACTCAGTTGTGTCCAACTCTTTGCAACCCCATGGACTGCAGCATGCTAGGATTCCCTGTCCATCACCAAATTCCTGGAGCTTGCTCAAACTCATGTCCATCAAGTCAGCAATGCCATCCAACCATCTCATCCTCTGTTGTCCCTTTCTCTTCCTGCCTTCAATCTTTCCCAGCATCAAGGTCTTTTCTAATGAGTCAGTTTTTTGCATCAGGTAGCTGAAGTATCGGTGCTTCAGTTCAGCATCAGTCTTTCCAATGAATAGTGACAGCTGATTTCCTTTAGGATTGACTGGTTTGATCTCTCAGTCCAAGGGACGGTCAAGAGTCAACACGACAATTCAAAGGCATACATTCTTTTTATTCTAAATTATTTTTTACTAATACTTAGGGATGTTGGCAATTTGATCTCTGGTTCTTCTGTCTTTTATAAAACCAGCTTGAACATCAGGGAGTTCACAGTTCACGTATTGTTCAGGCCTGGCTTGGAGAATTTTGAACATTACTTTACTAACATGTGAGATGAGTGCAATTGTGCAGTAGTTTGAGCATTCTTTGGCATTGCCTTTCTTTGGGATTGGAATGAAAACTGACCTTTTCCAGTCCTGTGGCCACTGCTGAGTTTTCCAAATTTGCTGGCATATTGAGTGCAGCACTTTCACAGCATCATCTTTCAGGATTTGAAACAGCTCAACTGGAATTCCATCACCTCCACTAGCTTTGTTCATAGTGATGCTTTCTAAGGCCCACTTGACTTCACATTCCAAGATGTCTGGCTCTAGATTAGTGATCACATTATCATGATTATCTGGGTCACGAAGATCTTTTTTGTACAGTTCTTCCGTGTATTCTTGCCACCTCTTCTTAATATCTTCTGCTTCTGTTAGGTCCATACCATTTCTGTCCTTTATAGAGCCCATCTTTGCATGAAATGTTCTCTTTGTATCTCTAATTTTCTTGAAGATATCTCTAGTCTTTCCCATTCTGTTGTTTTCCTCTATTTTAGGGCATTGATCTCTGAAGAAGTCTTTCCTATCTTTTCTTGCTATTCTTTGGAACTCTGCATTCAGATGCATATATCTTTCCTTATCTCCTTTGCTTTTCGCTTCTCTTCTTTTCACAGCTATTTGTAAGCCCTCCCCAGACAGTCATTTTGCTTTCTTGCATTTCTTTTCCATGGGGATGGTCTTGATCCCTTTTTTAGAAAAGGCAGAGGAACCAGAGATCAAATATCCAACATCTGCTGGATCATAGAAAAAGCAAGAGAGTTCCAGAAAAACATCTATTTCTGCTTTATTGACTATGCCAAAGCCTTTGACTGTGTGGATCACAATAAACTGTGGAAAATTCTGAAAAAGATGGGAATACCAGACCACCTGACCTGCCTCTTGAGAAATCTGTGTGCATGTCAGGAAGCAACTGTTAGAACGGGACATGGAACAACAGACTGGTTCCAAATAGGAAGAGGAGTGTGTCAAGGCTGTATATTGTCACCCTGCTTATTTAACTTCTATGCAGAGTACATCATGAGAAACACTGGACTGGAAGAAACAGAAGCTGGAATCAAGATTGCTGGGAGAAATAGCAATAACCTCATATATGCAGATGACACCACCCTTATGGCAGAAGGTGAAGAGGAGCTAAAAAACCTCTTGATGAAAGTGAAAGAGGAGAGCGAAAAAGTTCGCCTAAAGCTCAACATTCAGAAAACAAAGATCATGGCATTCAGTCCCATCACTTCCTGGGAAATAGATGGGGAAACAGTGCAAACAGTGTCAGACTTTATTTTTTTGGGCTCCAAAATCACTGCAGATGGTGACTGCAGCCATGAAATTAAAAGACGCTTACTCCTTAGAAGAAAAGTTATGACGAACCTAGATAGTATATTCAAAAGCAAAGACATTACTTTGCTGACTAAGGTCCGTCTAGTCAAGGCTATGGTTTTCCTGTGGTCATGTATGGATGTGAGAGTTGGACTGTGAAAAAGGCTGAGCGCTGAAGAATTGATGCTTTTGAACTGTGGTGTTGGAGAAGACTCTTGAGAGTCCCTTGGACTGCAAGGAGATGCAACCAGTCCATTCTGAAGGAGATCAGCCCTGGGATTTCTTTGGAAGGAATGATGCTGAAGCTGAAACTCCAGTACTTTCCCACCTTATGAGAAGAGTTGACTCATTGGAAAAGACTCTGATGCTGCGAGGGATTGGGGGCAGGAGGAGAAGGGGACAACAGAGGATGAGATGGCTGGATGGCATCACGACTCGATGGACGTGAGCCTGAGTGAACTTCGGGAGATGGTGATGAACAGAGAGGCCTGGCGTGCTGTGATTCATGGGGTCGCAAGGAGTCAGACACGACTGAGCGACTGAGCTGAACTGAATACTTAGGGAAATATTAAGGTGATTTTCAAAAGTATCATTTATGTTGTTGATGCCTTTTAGAAAAAAAATAATTAAAATATTTATTAGTGACTTTTCAAGAGGATTATGATGAATGGGGAGATGGGTACATGTGGATTTTTGTGGGGCCTCTGCAACCAGTTGTGAGAGACTGGAGTTGATAACAATGATTTAAGCAAGACAAACTAATTTCTTATGATCTATTCTTCATAAGTTTTTACCATTTTACTTTTAACAAATATCACAATATATTTTTAATCTTATTGTTGTTGTTAAGTCACCCAGTCATATCTGACTCTTTGCAACCCCATGGACTGCAGCACACCAGGCCTTCCTGTCCTTCACCATCTCCCAAAGTTTGCCCAAGTTCATGTCCATTGCATCAGTGATACCACCCAGCCGTCTCATCCTCTAATGACCTCTTCTCCTTCTGCCCTCAATCTTTCCCAGTATCAGGAACTTTTCCAATAGTCATCTGTTCTCATCGGATGATCAAAATATTGGAGCTCCCACATCAGCATCAGTCCTTACAATATTCACAGTATTCAGGGTTGATTTCTTTTAATATTGACTG
This sequence comes from Redunca redunca, assembly GCA_006410935.1. NCBI lineage: Eukaryota > Metazoa > Chordata > Mammalia > Artiodactyla > Bovidae > Redunca > Redunca redunca. The sequence continues at coordinate 223,134 of SJYQ01001699.1, forward strand.
GTTTTATCTCCTTGCTGTCCAAGAGAGTTTCAGGAGTCTTCTCCAATGCCAGTTTGAATGTTATTAAATCTTTCTAATTTAAAAGTCATTTGATGACTGTAAAGGAAAATATAAACCATGAGCTCAAACCCAATGATAAAAGATGAAAGATATGAACTGAGCACAAAATTGGACTGAAGACTTTTTAAATCAATCAGTTCAGTTGTTCAGTAATGTCCGACTTTTTGCTACCCCATGGACTGCAGCACACCAGGCATCACCATCGCCAACTCCTGGAGTTTACTCAAACTCGTGCCCATTGAGTTGGTGATGCCATCCAACCATCTCATACTCTGTCACCCCCTTCTCCTCTTGCCTTCAATCTTTCCCAGCATCAGGGTCTTTCCAATAAGTCAGTTCTTCACATCAGGTGGCCAAAATATTGGAGTTTCAACTTTAGCATCAGTCCTTCCAATGAATATTCAGGACTGATTTCCTTTAGGATGGACTAAAGGAAACTTTAAGAGACATTTTATGTCCAAGCAAAACAAGTATGTTGGGTAAAGCTATGGCATTTCAGTGTATAGCTTTAAGTCTGTTAGCCTAGCCTTGTCTCTAGGAAAAGATAGCAGTTCATCAAGAGAATCATCTTTATCCCCCATACGTCATAAGAATGCTTACACAATTCAATTACATAATGACATGTATTCTCAGCAGCAACTTTGTGAAATATATGAAAAGTCTTCCACATATGTTGCTTGTTTCCTATATAAGGTTTTGGTAGACACCTTGAACAAAACTTAAATGCAATTATACAAGGAAATAAACTGGTTATGGTAGCTTTCTGATTATCTAGAAACGCTGGAAGGAAGCCTGAAGAATTGTGAAGGAGTAAGTAGTTGACAGCTTAGACAATTATCTTAGACAAATATCAACTATCTAAGCAAGTTTAAGGTAGGAGTTTTATGGTAAAACTTAAGTGAAGTTCTAGTGAGAGTCTGAAGGACGGGAATTCTTCATTACTTTCTGAAAAAGCACCTCTATGCTCTAGATGTCAGCCATGTTGTAAATAAGACGTTTCACTGTGAAAATTAAAACTTGTTAATTCATTCACTTAGGCAACACATACTATTTGGTAGTATTTATTCTTGGCCATTCTATTCATCACCAGAAGTTGAGGCACCCCTGTGCAGTATGAACATTTTTGTCTGGAAGGAATTCTAAATGGGTAAAAGATTGTTTAAACAGAATCTAGAAATTTTATATGTCTTTGTCTTAAAGATCTGACAGAAGATCTTGAAGAAATATTCAGTTCAGTTCAGTTCAGTCACTCAGCCATGTCTGACTCTTTGCAACCCCATGAATCGCAGTACGCCAGGCCTCCCTGTCCATCACCATCTCCTGGAGTTCACTCAGACTCACGTCCATCGAGCCTGTGATGCCATCCAGCCATCTCATCCTCTGTCGTCCCCTTCTCCTCCTGCCCACAATCCCTCGCAGCATCAGAGTCTTTTCCAATGAGTCAACTCTTTGCATGTGGTGGCCAAAGTACTGGAGTTTCAGCTTTAGTATCATAACTTCCAAAGAAATCCCAGGGCTGATCTCCTTCAGAATGGACTGGTTGCATCTCCTTGCAGTCCAAGGGACTCTCAAGAGTCTTCTCCAACAACACAGTTCAAAAGAATCAATTCTTTGGTACCCAGCCTTCTTCATAGTCCAACTCTCACATCCATACATGACCACAGGAAAAGCCATAGCCTTGACTAGATGGACCTTAGTTGGCAAAGTTTAGCGCCTTGCAAATTTATGTATAACAGAATAGTACGTAAATGTCAATCTACTGAGATATTCTGATTTTTCTAGACAGTTATTCTACCGTTGCTAACTCTCTAAGTCTTCTGTGGATTAAAGATCATGTACAAATAAAACATTTTTAATGTTGCTTAGAATCCTGGTTTCAAAATTTCTGCTATATTTTGGGGAAACTGTGAATCAGAGCCTTTTCAATAGTGACAAACACAGGTGTTCAACTGTGTGTTGAAGGTTCTCTACACAAAGCCAACATTGGTGATATTTCAAATGCTAAGTTTGGAAATGGATGTCTTTTCTGCTCTGTAATGGTACAGAAAATTATACATCATTTGGAGCCAAAAGGAGGAAAAATTGGCTCCAAATGTTGTAGAGGTTTCTGTACTTTTCTAAGGATTAGTTTGAGCGGTTCCTCAGTGTTGTTAGTCTGAAGACAAAATGGCCATGTGTTTAAATGCATTACACCTTATGCTCATAGTCAGATAAGAGTTAGAAAGCAGAACACCAGCCTCAACTATTAAAAAAAAAAAAAAAAAACAGTCAAACAATTTTGTATTGCATTCAGATCTTGATCTAAGTATGTCACTCTCAAATGACTGAACAGAGAATGTAAACATCTCCATTCTGAAATGCCTGGGAATGCATTATTATATATGGTGCTGCTTTTCTGTCACTTGTGCCATGACACAAAAACTCACATTAAATTACTAAAAAAACAAAAACAAAAACAAAAACAAAACAATTCTAGAGTAAGATTGAATTTTACACTTCGGGATAAGATTGAAGTGTATAATGAATATACCTAGAAGCAGAATTAAATTATTCTCTTGAATTGAGTCATGGCAGTTTAGGACTGCTCTTCAATTAATCTTTCTCACCCTTAGAAACAAACACTTCCTGGAACAACTTTTTTTTTTTTTTTCCCCTTAGTAAAGTTTTTTTTTTTTTTTTTTTTTTTNTTTTTTTTTTTTTTTTTTCCTTAATGTGGACCATTTAAAAAATCTTTATTGAACTTTTCACAATATTGCTTCCGTTTTCTTCTTTGGTTTTCTGGCAGTGAGGCATGTGGGATCTTAGTTCCTTGACCAAGCATTCCCTGACCCCCAAATTGGAAGGTGAAGACTGAAACACTGAATTGCCAGGAAAGTCCCTTCCTGGTACAATTTTCTGTTTGTGTGTTTGGTTTTTGTCTGTTTGTTTGTTTCCTCTTCTTCTCTTCATTTCAGGGTTGTCTTCCTGACATATCCTAGCCTGAAGCTATTAGATGTGTGATATGTGATGGAATATGTGACTAAACTGAGATTAAATTTTTTTATTGTCAAGTTAACTTTCATAATATTCTCAACCTGAAAATGTCAGCCAGTACCTACTTTTCAAGTTAAACTAAATGTTAGCTAATTAAATGACCTTATAGTTCAGTTCAGTTCAGTCACTCAGTCATGTAAAACTCTTTGCAACCACATGGACTGCAGTATACCAGGCTTCCCTGTCCATCACCAACTCCCAGAGCATGCTCAAAGTCATGTCTATTGAGTTGGTGATGCCATATATCCATTTCATTCTCTGTTGTCCCCTCTCTTCCCACCTTCATTCTTTCCCAGTATGTGGGTCTTTTCCAATGAGTCAGTTCTTCGCATCAGGTGGCCAAAATATTGGAGTTTCAGCTTCAGCATCAGTCATTCCAATGCATATTCAGGACAGACTTCCTTTAGGACTGATGTTTTGATCTCCTGGAAACCCAAGGGACTCTCAAGAGTCTTCTCCAATACCATAGTTCAAAAACATCAATTCTTTGGTACTCAGCCTTCTTTATGGCCCAGCTCTCACATCCATACAAGATTACTGGAAAAACCAAAGTTTTGACTAGACAGACCTTTGTCAGTAGAGTAATGTCTCTGCTTTTTAATATGCTGTCAAGGTTGTTCGTAGCTATCACCTTATAGATGTCATTCAGGAGACCTTATCAGTGGCTTGTGACAATCTGAAAATTTGTTTTAAAATAAAGTTTCTTAATATAATTCTTTCCTTTATCAGTTAGTATTTTGTCATAGAAGTTGAAAAAGTAGAAAAAAGTATTTATTAATTTTAAGAGCATTTAATAAGAATTTACATAATTATAGGAGCTGGTTTAAAAACGTCATTAGGGCCACTATCTTTGCACATGATTCTAGAGTTTAAATCCACAGGACAAACATCTGGGACAAGAAGATGGATGCAAAGTGGGAAAGAGCAAGCTATAACTCACAAGCATCTGCTGACACCAAGTGAAATGGATTGGAAGTCATGTTCAGTTCAGTTCAGTCACTCAGTCGTGTCTGACTCTTTGTGACCCCAAGAATTGCGGCACACCAGGCCTCCCTGTCCATCACTATTTCCGGGAGTTCACTCAGACTCACGTCCATCGAGTCAGTGATGCCATCCAGTCATCCCATCCTCTGTCGTCCCCTTCTTCTCCTGTCCCCAATCCCTCCCAGCATCAGAGTCTTTTCCAGTGAGTCAACTCTTCTCATCTGGTGGCCAAAGTACTGGAGTTTCAGGTTTAGCATCATTCCTTCCAAAGAAATCCCAGGGCTGATATTCTTCAGAATGGACTGGTTGCATCTCCTTGCAGTCCAAGGGACTCTCAAGAGTCTTCTCCAACACCACAGTTCAAAAGCATCAATTCTTTGGTGCTCAGCCTTCTTCACAGTCCAACTCTCACATCCATACATGACTACTGGAAAAACCATAGCCTTGACTAGATGGACCTTAGTCAGCAAAGTAATGTCTCTGCTTTTGAATATACTATCTAGGTTGGTCATAACTTTTCTTCCAAGTGTTATGCCCAGAGTCCAAGTCCCCAGAACTGAGAGAATAAGATATCCACAGCAATGCAAAAGCATAAAGGGGTTTTATTGCTAGCTCGAGCCAGGTCCCAGGTCTTACCCAGCACAGTGGGATCCGACAAGGGCCCCGAGCTCTGACTCACAACTGCTTATATACAGGCAGTCCCACGGGTTAGTTGGCATTACATGATTGATTAACTGGTGTGTGCGTGTGCGAATTTAGAATCTCATGTCTCGTCTTGATTGGCTCAGGTCGGACACTGAGGGGGACCTCCCTGATTGGCTAGGACTATCCGGAAGTCCCGGAAAGAGGAGGGCCTCCTTGATTGGTCAGGCTATCTGGAAGTCCCGGAAACATGACTCAGGTATGTTTGGCCTATTATCTCTTGCTGAGCCTGTCGCTGGTCCCATGAGGCCCTAACACCAAGGAGTAAGCATCTTTTAATTTCATGGCTGCAATCACCATCTGCAGTGATTTTGGAGCCCCCAAAAATAAAGTCTGACACTGTTTCCACTGTTTCCCCATCTATTTCCCATGAAGTGATGGGACTGGATGCCATGATCTTCGTTTTCTGAATGTTGAGCTTTAAGCCAATTTTTTCACTCTCCTCTTTCACTTTCATCAAGGGGCTTTTTAGGTCTTCTTCACTTTCTCCCATGAGAGTGGTGTCATCTGCAAATCTGAGGTTATTGATAATTCTCCCGGCAATCTTGGTTCCAGCTTGTGTTTCTTCCAGTCCAGCGTTTCTCATGATGTACTCTGCATACAAGTTCAATAAGCAGGGTGACAATATACAGCCTTGATGCACTCCTTTTCCTATTTGGAACCAGTCTGTTGTTCCATGTCCAGTTCTAACTGTTGCTTCCTGGCCTGCATACAGATTTCTCAAGAGGCAGGTCAGGTGGTCTGGTATTCCCATCTCTTTCAGAATTTTCCACAGTTTATTGTGATCCACACAGTCAAAGGCTTTGGCATAGTCAATAAAGCAGAAGTAGATGTTTTTGGGACCCTATGAACAGTATGAAAAGGCAAAATAATAGGATACTGAAAAAGGAACTCCCCAGGTCAGTGGGTGCCCAATATTCTACTAGAGATCAGTGGAGAAATAATTCTAGAAAGAATGAAGGGATGAAGCCAAAGCAAAAACAATACCCATTTGTGGATGTGACCGGTGATAGAAGCAAGGTCTAATGCTGTAAAGAGCAATATTGCATAGGAACCTGGAATGTCAGGTCCATGAATCAAGGCAAATTGGAAGTGGTCAAACAAGAGATGGCAAGAGTGAACGTTGACATTCTAGAATTCAGCAAACTAAAATGGACTGGAATGGGTGAATTTAACTCAGATGACCATTATATCTACTACTGTGAGCAGGAATCCCTCAGAAGAAATGGAGTAGCCATCATGGTCAACAAAAGAGTCCAAAATGCAGTACTTGGATGCAATCTCAAAAACTACAGAATAATCTCTGTTCGTCTCCAAGGCAAACGATTCAATATCATGGAAGTCATGTTAGTTCATACTTTTCAATGGTTTCAACTTCGGTGTTATAGGTGTCATTCAGGAGAAGCTGGGGCCCATTGTGATTACAGAACTAAACACACAGATGGTCCAGAAGAGGTTAAAGGAGGGTTAATAGATAAGAAGTGCTATGCATGATCTGCAGAGGCAACTGATGACTCTGCTTATACTTCCCAATAAGAAACAGCATGGAGGAGAACAAGATGGTGAAGAAGTAGGTGGACGTAGAGTACATCTCTCTTTATGGATTCATCAGGAAAACATCTTCAGACACAGAAGTTCATGCAGAACACCAGCTAAGAGAAGGTGGGAGTACCTGACCAGCAGAAAAGAATATAGAATCATGCAAAATTTGGTAGGACGAAGGAACTAAGGGGAAAAACAGGAGTGTTAGTAGGACTGGACCTGCCCCTGTGGGTGGGGGAACTGAAGCAGGGGTCCAATCCCCACATCGAGGCAATTGTCTGAATCAGAGGATAAATGTTTAAGGCTGTCAATGAAACAGTTGATCTGTGGCAAGGTAAATGGAATGAGAATCATAGAGTCCTTGCTGTAGTCATACATTCCCCAGACAGGAATGCTGGTTCCCTGGAAGGCGCAGCTGCTGGGAGCTCGATTTTAGGGATTGTGGAGCAATGCCTGGGCAAGGACTGCTGTTGGCTGCAGAGACACAGATTGAGGGGATGTGAGGAAGGAGATAACGGTGGGAAATGACAGTAGAGGAAAGCTGGGCAACCATGGAAGCAAGGGGATACTGCTGAGTCATGCATAGGGGGCAGACCTACCACCACAGCTTCTCTCTGCCCACACGCCAGAATTGGCAGCTGAACAGTAGAGAGGCTGCCCCATCAAACGCCTGGTGCACTGAACTACAGAGTAGGACCCCTCCCCCTAGGGTGCTTCTTTAAGTGACTGATGCCCCAAATTAGAAAGAAAGACCCCCCTCAGGGCGCCCCTTTAAGTGCCTAACACTTCCATCTACAGAGTAGGATCCCAGCCAGGGGGCCCCTTTATATGCCTGAAGTACCGAACAAGAGAGAAGGATCCCAGGTAAGGGAGCCCTCTAAGTGCGTGAATGGGCAGAGCTATGGGAAAAACTGGACAAAGAGGCCTTCTAATCACCAGCTACAAGAGGCTCAAAAAAAGACTCTGAAAGGGCCATAACTCTTGCAGTGGAGGCAGGTTGTGTCCCTGCACATTATGCACCTACAGAGTCCCCGCAAGCCAAGCAGCTTCACCACCTTAAAGCTCAACTCTCACTAGGGCAGAGCTGCCACAGGCAAAAAAGTCTTGTGTTTAGGCATGCAGGGTAGCTTTGGTCATGTCCAACTCTTTTCGACCCTGTAGACAATGGACTGCCAGGCTTCTCTGTCAAGGATGGGGGTTCCCCAGGTAAGAATACTGGAAAGTATTGGCCAATACGATTGCCATGCTCATTTAGAGCACTATATTTCCTGCTTCCTTAGCTGACAACTCCCCTGAGTACCTGGTCCTGCCAGAAACTCTGCAACCCAAACAGCTGTACCACCCTCACACATGCCCCTCACAGGGGCAAATCCAAGTCCTCCAGGACAGCCTCATGAGCAAACTCCAGTGGACCATCCACATGCAGAGGTGGAAATAAAACCATAAATGAAACCCAGGGGCAGTGTGTCTAAGGAAGAAGACCCAAAATCTTCCCAATAGCTGTACAAGCTGAAGATTAAATCCACATGATCAACTAGGCAGACTCTGTGTCTATAGAATATACAAAAGGTCATTGAGAGCTCCCACAAAAAAAAAAAAAATAAACAAATAATAGTTCTATAGCTGTGGACATTGGAGGAAACAACCCACAGGATTAGGACAAGATTAGAATCTGAGCTGTCCCCACAGAAGGCCCAGATATCAGCACAGTTTAGGCGAGCACCCTAAGGAGGTGAGGTGGACTGTGACTCCCAGCGAAGGAAAGGACTCTAACAGCAATGACTCAAGACTCAGTCACATTTTTTACTGTTGTTATAAACCTCTGCCTCTACATTGGGCATTTGCAGTTCTGTGGAATTTTCCTTTATTTATTTATTATTTCTGTTTTTAAGTTTTTTTTTCATTTTAAGGCTATTATTATTTTTTCTATTATTTCACTCCTTTGTTTGCTTTTCCTACTTTTATTTTCCCCTTGCAGTTAATCTTTAAGGTATATAAATATTCTTTATCTATCTTGATTTAACTTTTCATATCTATTCTTTCTTTCTTTTATTTCTTTCCTTTCCTGTCAACATATTTGTTAGTCTTACTTTTTATTGCTTTATTACCCAATTGACACCTTGCTTTAATTTTGGTTGAGTTTGTGCTTTGGTAAAGTGCTTTTGTTCTGGTAGACATAACTTTTGGTTTCCTTTGTTTGCCAGGTCAATCTATTGACTTTACATTTGTTGGACTGTTTTGATTTTGTTTATAGGTGTATATGTATATTTGTATATTCAATCACACATTTTATTGTTGTCATAAACCTCTGTCTCTACATTGGGCTTTTGAAGTTCTGAGCTTTCGTTTCTTTCCCCAATTTTTTTCTTTATTCTTACATTTTTTGTGTGTTTTCTTTTTATCACTTTGATTTTTTAAATCTAATACATTTTTTGCTATATTTATTTCTTTGTGTATACTCCATTACTTTAATTATTATTTTCCTTATTTTGTAACTGCATTTAGTCTGGGGTTCATCTTTGGTTTCTCATTTTTGGATATTTGTTTTAATCTCACTTTATGCCATAATCACTTGTGGAATCTCCATTCTTGACCAGAGATCAAGCCCTGAGCCTTTGGAGTGAGAGAACTGACTCCAAGACCCTAGACTACCAGAGAACTAACTGTAGGAAGTATCAAATAGTGAGAACTCACACAAAGGAAACCACTTGAACACAAGACCAAGTATCACCCAACCACCAGTAGCACTCTGTGCAGGATGCCTCATCTAAACAACAAACAAAACAAAAGTACAAACCCAATCATCAGCAGACAGGATTCCCATCTCTATCAGCCCAGCCCATCAGAGAAGAAACAAACAAATAAAAACTCAGTAAAAATGTCACCCTATACAAAGCTTTGCATTGATCACTGAAGAAGGCTTTCTTATTTCTTCTTGCTATTCTTTGGAAATCTGCATTCAGATGCTTATATCTTTCCTGTTCTCCTTTGCTTTTCACCTCTCTTCTTTTCACAGCTATTTGTAAGGCTTCCCCAGACAGCCATTTCACTTTTTTGCATTTCTTTTCCATGGTCTTGATCCCTGTCTCCTGTACAATGTCATGAACCTCATGCCATAGTTCATCAGGCACTATATCAGATCTAGTCCCTTAAATCTGTTTCTCACTTCCACTGTATAATCATAAGGGATTTGATTGAGGTCATACCTGAATGATCTAGCGGTTTTCCCTACTTTCTTCAATTTAAGTCTGAATTTGGCAATAAGGAGTTAATGATCTGAGCCACAGTCAGTTCCCCGTCTTGTTTTCGTTGACTGTATAGAGCTTCTCCATCTTTGGCTGCAAAGAATATAATCAATCTGATTTCAGTCTTGACCATCTGGTTATGTCCATGTGTAGAGTCTTCTCTTTTGTTGTTGGAAGAGAGTGTTTGCTATGACCAGTGCATTTTCTTGGAAAAACTCTATTAGTCTTTGCCATGCTTCATTCTGCATTCCAAGGCCAAATTTGCCTGTTACTCCAGGTATTTCTTGACTTCCTACTTTTGCATTTCAGTCTCCTATAATGAAAAGGACATCTTTTTTGGGTGTTAGTTCTAAAAGATCTTGTAGGTCTTCATAAAATCATTCAACTTCAGTTTCTTCAGCGTTACTGGTTGGGGCATAGACTTGGATAACTGTGATATTGAATGGTTTGCCTTGGAGACGAACAGAGATTATTCTGTCGTTTATGAGATTGCATCCAAGTACTGCACTTTGGACTCTTTTGTTGACCATGATGGCTACTCCATTTCTTCTGAGGGATTCCTGCCCGCAGTAGTAGATGTAATGGTCATCTGAGTTAAATTCACCCAACCCAGTCCATTTTAGTTTGCTGATTCCTAGAATGTTGACGTTCAACCCTACAATCTCTTGTTTGACCACTTCCAATTTGCCTTGCTTCATGGACCTGACATTCCAGGTTCCTATGCAATATTGCTCTTTACAGCACTGGATCTTGCTTTTATCACCAGTCACTACCACAACCAGGTATTGTTTTAGCTTTGGCTCCATCCCTTCATTGTTTCTGGAGTTATTTCTCCACTGATCTCCAGTAGCATATTGGGCACCCACTGACCTGGGGAGTTCCTCTTTTGGTATCCTATCATTTTACCTTTTCCTACTGTTCATGGGTTTCTCAAGGCAAGAATACTGAAGTGGCTTGCCATTCCTTTCTCCAGTGGACAACAGAATGGGAAAGACTAGATATCTCTTCAAGAAAATTAGAGATACGAAGGGAACATTTCATGCAAAGATGGGCTCTATAAAGGACAGAAATGGTATGGACCTAACAGAAGCAGAAGATATTAAGAAGAGGTGGCAAGAATACACAGAAGAACTGTACAAAAAAAGATCTTCACGACCCAGATAATCATGATGATGTGATCACTAATCTAGAGCCAGACATCTTGGAATGGGAAGTCCAGTGGGCCTTAGAAAGCATCACTATGAACAAAGCTAGTGGAGGTGATGGAATTCCAGTTGAGATGTTTCAAATCCTGAAAGATGATGCTGTGAAAGTGCTGCACTCAATATCCCAGCAAGTTTGGAAAACTCAGCAGTGGCCACAGGACTGGAAAAGGTCAGTTTTCATTCCAATTCCAACGAAAGGCAATGCCAAAGAATGCTCAAACTACCGCACAATTGCACTCATCTCTCATGCTAGTAAAGTAATGCTCAAAATTATCCAAGCCAGGCTTCAGCAACATGTGAACCATGAACTCTCTGATGTTCAAGCTGGTTTTAGAAAAGGCAGAGAAACCAGAGATCAAATTGCGAACATCCGCTGGATCATCAAAAAAGCAAGAGAGTTCCGGAAAAACATCTATTTCTGCTTTCTTGACTATGCCAAAGCCTTTGACTGTGTGGATCACAATAAACTGTGTAAAATTCTGAAGAGAAGGAAATACCAGACCACCTAACCTGTGTCTTGAGAAATCTGTATGCAGGTCAGGAAGCAACAGTTAGAACTGGACATGGAACAACAGACTGGTTCCAAATAGGAAAAGGAGTACGTCAAGGCTGTATATTGTCACTCTGCTTATTGAACTTGTATGCAGAGTACATCATGAGAAACGCTGGACTGGAAGAAACACAAGCTGGAATCAAGACTGCCGGGAAAAATATCAATAACATCAGATATGCAGATGACACCACCCTTATGGCAGAAAGTGAAGAGGACCTACAAAGCCTCTTGATGAAAGTGAAAGAGGAGAGTGAAAAAGTTGGCCTAAAGCTTAACATTCAAAAAACAAAGATCATGGCATCCAGTCCCATCACTTCATAGGAAATAGATGGGGAAACAGTGGAAACAGTGTCAGACTTTATTTTGGGGGGGCTCCAAAATCACTGCAGATGGCGATTGCAGCCATGAAATTAAAAGACACTTACTCCTTGGAAGATGTTATGACCAACCTAGATAGTATATTTAAAAGCAGAGGCATTACTTTGCTGACTAAGGTCCGTCTAGTCAAGGCTATGGTTTTTCCTAGTCAAGGCTATGGTCAGGTATGGATGTGAGAGTTGGACTGTGAAGAAGGCTGAGTGCCGAAGAATTGATGCTTTTGAACTGTGGTGTTGGAGAAGACTCTTGAGAGTCCCTTGGACTGCAAGGAGATGTAACCAGTCCATTCTGAAGGAGATCAATCCTGGGATTTCTTTAGAAGGTATGATGCTAAACCTGAAACTCCGGTACTTTGGCCACCTGATGAGAAGAGTTGACTCATTGGAAAAGACTCTAATGCTGGGAGGGATTGGGGGCAGGAGAAGAAGGGGACGACAGAGGATGAGATGACTGGATGGTATCACTGACTCAATGGACGTGAATCTGAGTGAACTTCAGGAGACGGTTATGGACAGGGAGGCCTAGCGTGCTGTGATTCATGGGATCACAAAGAATTGGACACGACTGAGAGACTGAACTGATCTGAACTGATACAAAGATTACACAAACTACTGGGCCAACCTTAAGAGGTCAGAAACCAAAAGGAAGAAAGAATTCAACTTTCTTCAAGGAAAGAATTCATCTTTCCTCGAAGCCTGGGAAAAGGAGACCTCAAACAAAATAAATTTTTAAAAATGAAAATGCAGAGAAATAATACACAGGAAGAAATAAACTAGAAGCACAGAATTCCAAATAAATGAAGAAGAAATAGACAAATATCCTGAAAAATAATTCAGAATAATGATAGCAAAGATGATCAAAAACCTTGAAGACAAAATGGAGAAAAAGCAAGAATCAATTAACTAAGACCTAGAAGAACTAAAGAAAAAATATACAGAGACAAATAACACAATTACTGACATTAAAAATACTCTAGGATGAATCAACAACAGAATATCTGAACCAGAAGAATAAATCAGTGACCTGGAAGATAAAATGGTGGAAATAACTTCTGGAGAGCAAAATAAAATAAAAATAATGAAAAGACTGAGGGTAGTCTCAGAGACCTCTGGAACAATGTCAAAAGCACCATCAGTTGAATTATAAGGGTCCCAGAAGAAGAAAAGAAGATGAAAGGGTGTGAGAAAATTTTTTAAAAAATTATTGTTGAAAATTTCCCCAACATGGAGAAGGAAATAGTCAATCAGCTCTCAGAGGCACAAAGAGTCCCATACGGGATGAACCCAAGGAGAAACACACCAAGACACATACTGACAAAACTAACAAAAAAAGAAAATGAAAAGCAGCAAGTGAGAAGCAACAAGTAACATACAAGGGAAATCCCATATGCTTAGCAGCTGATCTGTCAGCAGAAACTCTGCAGATCAGAAGGGAATGGGAGGATATGTTCAAAGTACTGAAAGGAAAAAAATCTACAACCAACATTACTGTACCATGCAAGGATCTCATTCAGAATTGATGGAGAAATAAAAAGCTCTTCAGACAAGTAAAAGTTAAGAGAACTCAGTACCCAGACAAGCTTTACAACAAATGTTAAAGGGACTTATATAGTCAAGAAATACAAGAGAAGAAAAAAGATCTATCAAATCAATCCCAAACAGTTTAGAAAAGTCAATAGGAACATATAAATCAATAATTGATTTAAATGTAAGTGGATTAAATGCTCCAACCAAAAGACAAAGACTGGCTGAATGGACACAAAAACATGACACATATATATGCTGTCCACAAGAAACACACTTCAGACCTAAAGAGAGATATAGACTGAAGGTGACAGGATGGAAAGATATATTCCATGCAAATGGGAAGCAAAAGAAAGCTGGAGTAGCAATCTTCATATCAGAGAAAATAGTCCTTACAATAAAGAAGATTACAAGAGATAAGGAAGGATGCTACATAATGATCAAGGGATCAGTCCAAGAGGATGACATAACAATTGTAAATATCTATGCACCCAACAAAGGAGCATCTCAATACATAAGACAAACACTAACAGACATAAAAGGAGAAGTTGACAGTAATGCAATAATAGGAGGAGACTTTAACACCCCACTCAGACCAATGGACAGATCATCCAAACAGAAAATCAATTAGAAAACACAAGTCTTAAATGATACATTAGATGAGATGGATCTCATTGATATCTTCAGGACATTCCATTCAAATGCAGAAGAATACACCTTATTCTCAAGTGCACATGGAACATTCTCCAGGATAGACCTTGATCAAACCTCAGTAAACTTGACAAACTGAAACCATATCAAGCATTTTCTCTGACAACAATTCTATGCAATTAGATATCAATTACAATTAAAATACTATAAGAAATACAAGCACATGGAAATTAAACAACATGTTTCTAAATAACCAACAGGTAATTGAAAAATCAAAAGGGAAATCAAAAAATTTCTAGCAACAAATGACAATGAAAACATGACAACTCAAAACCTATGGGATGCAGAAAAAACAGTTCTAAGAGGGAAGTTTATAGTGATGCAATCCTATCTCAAGAAACAAGAAAAACATTGAATAGATAACCTAACATTACAGCTAAAACAAGTGGAAAAAGAAGAAAAAAAGTCCCCCAAAATTAGTAGAAAGAGAGAAATCGTAAGGACTGAGCAGAAATAAATGAAAAAGAAATGAAAGAAACAATAGTAAAGATTAATACAACTAAAAATTGGTTCTTTGAGAAGCTAAACAAAACTGGAAAGCCTTTAGCCAGACTCATCAAGAAAAAAAGAGGAATCAAATCAACAAAATTAGAAATGAAAAGGGAGAGGTTACAACAGAGCAGAAATGCAAAGGATTATAAGAGACTATATGAACAACTATATGGCAAAAAATTTAAGCACCACTTTACTAGCATGTGAGATGAGTGCAGTTATGTGGTAGTTTGAACATTCTTTGGCATTGCCTTTCTTTGGGATTGGAATGAAAACTGACCTTTTCCAGTCCTGTGGCCACTGCTGAGTTTTCCAAATTTGCTGCCATATTGACTATGGCACTTTTACAGCATCATCTTTGAGGATTTGAAATAGCTCAACTGGACTTCCATAGCCTCTACTACCTTTGTTCATAGTGATGCTTCCTAAGGCCCACTTGACTTCACATTCCAGGATGTCTGGCTCTAGGAGAGTGATCATACCATTGTGATTATCTCGGTCGTGAAGATCTTTTTTTGCATAGTTCTTCTGTGTTTTCTTGCCACCTCTTTTTAATATCTTCTGCTTCTGTTAGCTCCCTAACATTTCTGTCCTTCTTTGAGTCCATTTTTGCATGAAATGTTCCCTTTGTATCTCTAATTTTCTTGAAGAGATCTCTAGTCTTTCTCATTCTATTGTTTCCTCTATTTTTTGCACTGTTCCCTGAGGAAGGCTTTCTTAATCTCTCCTTGCTATTCTTTGGAACTCTGCATTCAAATGGGTATATCATTCATTTTCTCCTTTACTTTTTGCTTCCCTTCATTTCAAAGCTATTTGTAAGGCTTCCTCAGGCAGCCATTTTTCTTTTTTGCATTTCTTTTTCTTGGAGATGGTCTTGAACCCTGTCTCTGTACAATGTCACAAACCTCCATCCATAGTTCATCAAGCACTCTGTCTATCAGATCTTGTCCCTTGAATCTATTTCTCACTTCCACTGTATAGTAACAGGGATATGATTTACGTAATAACTGATTAGTCTAGTGGTTTTCTCCACTTTCTTCAATTTCAGTCTGAATTTGGCAATAAGGAGTTCATCATCTAAGCCACAATCAGCTCCCAGTCTTGTTTGTTTTTGCTGACTGTATAGAGCTTCTCCATTTTTGGCTCAAAGGGTATAATCAATCTGATTTCAGTGTCCACCAGCTGGTGATGTCCATATGTAGAGTCTTCTCTTGTGTTATTGGAAGAGGGTATTTGCTATGACCAGTGCATTCTCTTGGCAGAACTCTATTAGACTTTGCCCTGCAAGTATTCCAAGGTCTGTTACTGCAGGTGTTTCTTGACTTTCTACTTTTGCATTCCAGTCCCCTATAATGAAAATGACATCTTTTTTGGGTGTTAGTTCTAGAAGGTCTTGTAGGTCTTCATAGAACTGTTCAACTTCAGCTCCTTCAGCATTACTGGTCGAGGCATAGACTTCCATTACCGTGATATTGAATGGTTTGCCTTGGAAACGAGCAGAGATCATTCTTGCTTTAAAAAAGTCAGAGGAATCAGAGATCAAATTGCCAACATCCACAGGATCATTGAAAAAGCAAGAGAGTTCCAGAAAAAAAAAAAACATCTATTTCTGCTGTATTGACTATGCCGAAGACTTTGACTATGTGTATAACAATAAACTGGAAAATTCTGAAAGAGATGGGAACACCAGACCACCTGACCTGCCTCTTGAGAAACCTATATGCAGGTCAGGAAGCAACAGTTAGCAGTGGACATGGAACGACAGACTGGTTCCAAATAGGAAAAGGAGTATGTCAGGATTGTATATTCACCCTGTTTATTTAACTTATATGTAGAGTACATCATGAGAAACGCTGGGCTGGAAGAAACACAAGCTGGAATCAAGACTGCCGGGAGAAATATCAGTAACCTCAGATATGCAGATGACACCACCCTTATGGCAGAAAGTGAAGAAGAATTAAAGGCCTTCTTGATGAAAGTGAAAGAGGAGAGTGAAAATATTGGCTTAAAGCTCAACATTCAGTAAACTAAGATCATGGCTACGGTCCCATCACTTCATGGTGAATAGATGGGGAAAAAGTGGAAACAGTGGCTAATTTTATTTTTCTGGGCTCCCAAATCACCGCAGATGGTGTTTGTAGTCATGAAATTAAAAGACACTTATTCCTTGGAAGGAAAGTTATGACCAACCTAGATAGCATATTAAAAAGTGGAGACATTGCTTTGCCAACAAAGGTCTGTCTAGTCAAGGCTATGGTTTTTCCAGTGGTCATGTATGGATGTGAGAGTTGGACTGTAAAGAAAGCTGAGTGCCAAAAAAATGATGTTTTTGAACTATGGTGTTGGAGAAGACTTGAAAGTCCCTTGAACTGCAAGGAGATCCAACCAGTCCATCCTAAAGGAGATCAGTCCTGGGTGTTCATTGGAAGGAATGATGCTAAAGCTGAAACTCCAGTACTTTGGCTACCTCATGCGAAGAGCTGACTCATTGGAAAAGACTCTGATGCTGGGAGGGATTGGGGGCAGGAGGAGAAGGGACGACAGAGGATGAGATTCCTGGATGGCCTCACTGACTCGATGGACGTGAGTCTGAGTGAAGTCCGGGAGTTGGTGATGGACAGGGCGGCCTGGTATGCTGTGATTTGTGGGGTCACAAAGAGTCGGACACGACTGAGTGACTGAACTGAACTGAATGCCTATCCTTCTAAAATTCTTTCAAAAATTGGAGAGGAAGGAACACTGCCCAGTTCATTCTGTGAGGCCACCATCTCCCTGATATCAAACCCAGACAAAGACAACACAAAAAAAGAAAACTACAGTCCTAAATATCATTGATGAGCATAGATGCAAAATCTACAAAATTTTAGCAAATAGAATTTATCAACACATCCTAAAACTCATTCAGGATAATCAAGTTGGGTTTATTCCAGGGATGCATGGATTCTTCAATACATGCAAATCAATCAATGTGATCCACCATATTAACAAACTGAAAAATAAAAACTATATTATCTTCTCAACAGATGCAGAAAAATCTTTGAGAAATTCAACACATATTTATGATTAAAATTCTTCAAAAACAGGCATAGAAGTACCTACGTCAACATAGTTAAGGCCATATTTGATAAGCCTACAGCAAACATTATTCTTAATGGTGAAAAACTGAAAGCATTCCCTCTAAGATCAGGAACAATACAAAAATGTCCAATTTTACCACTATTATTCAACATAGTCGTGGAAGTCTTAGCTACAAAAATCAGAAAAGAAAAATAAATAAAATAAATCCATATCAGAAAAAAAAAGTAAATCACTGTTTGCAGATGACATGATACTGTACATAAAAAACCCTAACAATAGTATCAGAAAATTACTAGAGCTAATCAGTGAATTTAGCAATTTGAAGGATACAAAATCAATACACAGAAATCACTTGCATTTCTATATACTAACAATGAAAACTCAGAAGAGAAATTAATCAATCCCATTCACCATTGCAACAAAAAGAATTAAATACCTAGGCATAAACTTACCAAAGGAGACAAAAGAACTGTACACAGAAAATTATAAGACACTGATGAAACAAATCAAAGATTTCTTTGATGGAGAGATATTCCATGCTTCTGGGTAGGAAGAAACAATACTATGTAAATGACTGTACTACCAGATGCAATCTACAGATTCAATAAAATCCCTATCAATTACCAGTGTCATTTTTCACAGAACTAGAACAAAAAATTTCACAATTCATATGGAAACACAAAAGATCCCAAATAATCAAAGCAGTCATGAGAAAGAAGCTAGAGCTGAAGGAATCAAACTTTCTGAATTCAGATTATATCACAAAGCTACAGTCATCAAGACAGTATGGTACTGGCACAAAAACAGAAATGTAGAGCAATGGAACAAGATAGAAAGATCAGAAATAAACCCATGCACCTCTCAGTTCAGTTCAGTTCAGTTCTTTAGCTCAGACATGTCTGACTCTTTGTGACTCCATGGACTGCAGCACACGAGTACTCCCTGCCCATCATCAACTCCCAGAACCTACTCAAACTCATGTCCATTGAGTCAGTCATGTCATCCGACCATCTCATCCTCTGTTGTCCCCTTCTCCTCTGCCTTCAATCTTTCCCAGCATCAGGGTCTTTTCAAATGAGTCAGCTCTTCGCATCAGGTGATCAAAGTATTGGAGTTTCAGCTTCAACAACAGTCCTTCCAATGAACACCCAGGACTGATCTCCTTTAGGATGGACTGGTTGGATCTCCTTGCAGTCCAAGGGACTTTCAAGTCTTCTCCAACACCACAGTTCAAAAGCATCATTTCTTTGGCACTCAGCTTTCTTTACAGTCCAACTCTCACATCCATACATGATCATTGGGAAAACCATAACCTTGACTAGACAGACCTTTGTTAGCAAAGTAATGTCTCTGTTTTTTAATATGCTGTCTAGGTTGGTCATAACTTTCCTTCCAAGGAGTAAGCATCTTTTAATTTCATGGCTACAATCACCATCCACAGTGATTTGGGAGCCCAGAAAAATAAAGTTAGCCACTGTTTCCACTTTTTCCCCATCTATTTGCCATGAAGTGATGGAACCAGATGCTATGATCTTAGTTTTCTGAATGTTGAGCTTTAAGCCAACTTTTTCACTCTTCTCTTTCATCAAGAGGCTCTTTAGTTCTTCTTCACTTTCTGCCTTGAGGGTGGTGTTATCTGCATATCTGAGGTTACTGATATATCTTCTGGCAATCCTGATTCCAGCTTGTGCTTCCTCCAGCCCAGCGTTTCTCATGATGTACTCTGCATTTAAGTTAAATAAGCAGGTGACAATATACCACCTGCCTTACTCCTTTTCCTATTTGGAACCAGTCTGTTGTTCCATGTCCAGTTCTAACTGTTGCTTCCTGACCTGCATATAGATTTCTCAAGAGGCAGGTCAGGTGGTCTGGTATTCCCATCTCTTTCAGAATTTTCCACAGTTTATTGTGATCCACACAGTGAAACGCTTTGGCATAGTCAATAAAGCAGAAATAGATGTTTTTTTTGGAACTCTCTTGCTATTTCGATGATCCAGCAGGTGTTGGCTATTTGATCACTGTTCCTCTGCCTTTTTTAAAACCAGCTTGAACATCTGGAAGTTCACGGTTCATGTTTTGCTGAAGCCTGGATTGGAGAATTATTAGCATTACTTTACTAGCGTGTGCTGCTGCTATTGCTAAGTCACTTCAGTCATGTTCGTATCTATGCGACTTCATAGACGGCAGCCCACCAGGCTCCCCTGTCCCTGGGATTCTCGAGGTAAGAACACTGGAGTGGGTTGCCATTTCCTTCTCCAATGCATGAAAGTGAAAAGTGAAAGTGAAGTCGCTAAGTCATGTCCAACCCTCAGTGATCCTGTGGACGGCAGCCTTCCAGGCCCCTTTGTCCATGGGATTTCGGGATTTTCCAGGCCAGAATACTGGAGTGGGGTGCCATTGCCTTCTCCGACTAGCGTGTGAGATGGGTGCGTTTGTGCAGTAGTTTGAGCATTCTTTGGCATTGCCTTTCTTTGGGATTAGAATGAAAACTGACCTTTTCCAGTCCTGTGGCCACTGCTGAGTTTTCCAAATTTGCTGGCTTGTTGAGTGCAGCACTTTCACAGCATCATCTTTTAGGATTTGAAATAGCTGAACTGGAATTCTATCCCACCTCCTAGAGTAACAGAAATAAAAACAAAAGTGAACAAGTGGGACCTGATTAAATTTAAAATATTTCACACAGCAAAGGAAACTATAAGAAGGTGAAAAGACAACACTGCAAATGGGAGAAAATAATAGCTAATCAATTAACAGACAAAGAATTAATTTCCAAAATATACAAGCAGCTTATACAACTCAATACCAGAAAAACAAACAATCCGATCAAAAAATTTGACAAAGACTTACAGGGACATTTCTCCAAAAAAGATGTACACATGAAAAGATGCTCAATATCACTCATTATTACAGAAATGCAAATCAAAACTACAATGAGATATCATCTCACAGTGGTCAGAAGACCCTTCATCAAAAAGTCTGCAAACAATAAATGCTGGAGAGGGTGTGGGAAAAAAGGGAACACTCATGCACTGTTGGTGGGAGTGTAAATTGATACATCCACTATGGAGGATGGTATGGAGATTCCTTAAAAGAAACTAGAAATAAAACCACCATATGACCCAGCAATCCCACTCCTAGGCATATAACCTGAGGAAACCAAAATTGAAAAAAGACACATGTATCCCATTGTTCACTGCAACACTATTTACAGTAGCTAGAATATAGAAGGAGAAGGGAATGGCACCCCACTCCAGTACTCCTGCCTGGACAATCCCATGGATGGAGGAGCCTAGTAGGCTACAGTCCATAGGGTCGATAAGAGTCAGATTTGACTCTTCACTTTCACTTTCATGCATTGGAGAAGGAAATGGCAACCCACTCCAGTGTTCTTGTCTGGAGAATCCCAGGGATGAGGGAGCCTGGTGGGCTGCTGTCTATGGGGTTGCACAGAGTCGGACACGACTGAAGTGACTTAGCAGAATATGGAAACAACCTATGTGTCCATGAACAGATGAATGGATAAAGAAGTTGTGATATATATACACAATAGAATATTATTCAGCCATAAGAAGAATGCATTTGAGTCAGTTCTGTTGGGGTGGATGAACCTAGAACCTATTATACAGAGTGAAGTGAGTCAGAAAGAGAAAGGTAAATATCATATTCTAATGCACATATACAGAATCTAGGAAAATGGTACTGAAAATTTTATTTACAGGGCAGCAATGGGGAAACAGACATAGAGAATAGACTTGTGGACTTGGGAATAAGGAAGGAGAGGGTGAGATGTATGGAAAGAGAAACGTGGAAATTTGCATTACCATATGCAAAATAGATAGCCAACAGGAATTTGCTATATGGCTCAGAAAACTCAAAAAGGGGCTCTGTATCAATCCAGTGGGGTGGGATGGGGAGGGAGATGGGAGGGAAGTTCAAAAGGGAGGGGATATGTGTATACCTATGGCTGATTCATGTTGAAGCTTGACAGAAAACAACAAAATTCTGTACAGCAATTATCCTTCAATAATAAATAAATAAATAAATATTAAAATGAAAGAAAGAAACAGCATTGTAACTGTTTTATTTGTCCGCACAAAATTCAGTCTCTGTGAACCACACTAACTGGAATCATACAGTGTTTCAATTTCTGAACAATATTGTTCATCCTAATACAGATGATAAAAATCAACCCCAAGAAAAAGAAATAGAAAAAGGCAAAATGGTTGTCTGAGGAGACTTTATAAATAGCTGAGAAAAGAAAAGAAAAGGAGAAAAGGAAAGAGTTATACATCTGAAAGAAGAGGTCCAAAGAATAGCAAGGAGAAATAAGAAAGCCTTCCTAAGTGAACAATGCAAAGAAATACAGGAAAATGATAGAATGGAAAAAACTAGAAATCTCTTCAAGAAAATTAGAGATACCAAGGGAACATTTCATGCAAAGATGGCCACAATAAAGGACAGAAATAGTATGGACCTAACAGAAGCAGAAAATATTAAGAAGTGATGTCAAAATTATGAAGAAGATCTAAACAAAAATATTAATGATCCAGATAACCACGATGGTGTTATCACTCACCTAGAGTCAGACATCTTGAAGTACAAAGTTAAGTGGGCCTTAGGAAGCATCACTGTGAATGAACAAAGTTAGTAGAGGTGATGGAATTCCAGCTAAGCCATTTTAAATCCTGAAAGATGATTCTGTGAAAATGCTGCACTCCGTATGCCAGCAATTTTGGAAAACTCAGCAATGGTCACAGGACAGTTGTTCCAGCTGAATTTAGAAAACGCAGAGTAAACAGAGATCACGTTGCCAACATCCATTGGATCATAGAAAAAGCAAGAGAGTTCCAGAAAAATATCTACTTCTGCTTCATTGACTACACTAAAACCTTTGAGTGTGTGGATCACAGCAAATTGTGGAAAATTCTTAAAGAGATGGGAAAACCAGACCACATCATCTGCCTCCTGAGAAACCTGTATGCCGGTCAAGAAGCAACAGTTAGAACGGGACGTGTAACAACAGTCTGGTTACAAATTGGAAAAGGAGTACATCAAGGTTATATATTATCACCCTGCTCATTTAACTTATATGCGGAGTATATCTTGCAAAATGCTGGTTTGGATGAAACACAAGCTGGAACCAATGTTGCTGAAAGAAATATCAATAACCTCAGGTATGCAGATGACACCACCTTTATGGCAGAAAGCAAAGAGTAACTAAAGAGCCTCTTGATGAATGTGAAAGAGAAGACTGAAAAAGCTGGCTTAATACTCAACATTCAGAAAACTAAAATCATGGCATCTGATCCCATCACTCCATGGCAAATAGATAGGAAAACAGTGATATAATTTATTTTCTTGGGCTCCAAAATCACTGCAGATGGTGACTGCAAGCATGAAATTAAGGCATGTGTTCCTTGGAAGAAAAGCTATGACAAACCTAGATGGTATATTAAGACACAGGGACATCACTTTGCTGACAAAGGTCCGATTTTTCCAGTAATCATGTATAGATGTAAGAATTGGATCATAAAGAAGGCTGAACACTAGCAAACTGATGCTTTTGAATTGTGATGTGAGATAAGACTCTTGAGAGTGAACTGCAAGGAGATCAAACCAGTCCATTCTTAAGGAAATCAATTCTGAATATTCATTTGAAGGACTTCAGTGCTGAAACTGAAGCTCCACTACTTTGGCCACCTGATGCAAAAAGTTAATCCATTGGAAGACCCAGATGCTAGGAAAGATTAAGGTTGGGAGGAGAAAGGGGTGACAGAGGATAAGATGGTTGGATGACATCACCTACTCAATGGACATGAGTTTGAGCAAACTCTAGGAGATAGTGAATGACAGGGAAGCCTGGAGTGCTGCTGTCCCTGGGGTCACAGAGTCAAAGATGATTTAGAGACTGCACCATGATAACAATGCACACTTATATCTATTGCAGCAGTATTCACAATAGCCAAGATATGGAAACAGCTGAAATGCCCACCAACTTATGAACAGAGGCATGATTTTTA
>SJYQ01001699.1:253839-308557 GCA_006410935.1 Redunca redunca
TCTGTTTGCTGGTCTCTTCAATGTTTGATTTCTGCCCTGACACAAGCGGGGCAGGGGTGGACACTTTTTTTAGGCTCACTTGTTCAGTCGCACTGTGGGGAGGGGGGGATGCTGCAAACAAATAACATTGGCATGTGCTCGCAGTGTCTTAGCCACACTGGGCCTGCCCCTGCTCACAGTGCACACAGCTCAGGCTCTAGGTTGCTCTGCCAGGAACCATCTGAGGCCGGCCCTGGGCTGCATGTACCTCCCAGGTCTAAGTTGCTCAGGCTCAGGCACTCAGGTAGTCCTCAGAGGTGCAGAGTCGGTTGGGCCTGCATTTTGTGCCCTTCCCAGGTCTGAGTACCTCAGGTGTTTGGCAAACGCGGTTGCTGCGACTTATTGCCTCTCCCATCCCTGTTGCTCAGTTTTCTGGGTGTACAACTGGTGCACTTTCTCAAGCGGATGATGACTGTCCAGATCCCCAAGAAGTCTTAGTTAGCAAAAAAAGCCTGCTTGCAGTTTGGTAGTTAATGTCTCTCTGGGGCTGTGATTGCCCCCTTCCAGCCCTTCCGGCTCTGGCTGCCTGTCACTGGAGGGGGATGGTCTGCAGCCAGTTAACTCTGTTCTGTCTTTTGTTCTGTGCACAGTCCTGGTGGTGTCTTATGTTAGAACTTTTCACGTAGCTATCCCACAGTCTGGTTTGCTAGCCCAAGTTAGTTCGCTCTGGTTACCCTCAGTGCATTTGGGCTCGATCCTTAAAAAGCAATGCGGCCTGGTCCTCCCTGCCCAGCCCCTGCTTGCTAGTGGCAGATGCAGGCGTCTGCGTTGCTTCTCCACTGGGGGAGTTACCATTGGGCTCATAATCTGTGGGGTTTAATTATGTATTTATTTTTCCTCCCTGTTATGTTGCCCTCTGTGCTTCCAAGGCTCGCCACAGACTCAGCAGTGAGAGTGTTTCCTGGTGTTTGGAAACTTTTCTCTTTTTAAGACTCTTTTCCCAGGATGGAGCTCCCTCCCTACCTCTTTTGTCTCTTTCTTTGTCTTTTCTATTTTTTCCTACCTCTTTTCGAAGACAATGAGCTGCTTTTCTGGGTGCCTGATGTCCTCTGCTGGCATTCAGAAGTTGTTTTGTGAAATTTACTCAGCATTGAAATGTTCTTTTGATGAATTTGTGGGAGAGAAAGTGGCCTCCCCATCCAATTATAGGTTATTTAACCTCCACAAAGAGAGGAAAAAAGATTTGCCTAAGGTCACATGGAAGAAACAGAACATGGTTTTTCCATCATTTAATGTTTTATGCTATACTTTGTCTTTTCTTACAATGATAATTATTTTATGTTTAATTTTACACCTCATAAAAGTATTTTAAATATGAATAAAAATTTTTGGATTTTCATGATTCCTGTATCTGCTTTTAGGAAAATTAGTATTCCAATATTAATTAAGTGATTTTGAAGCAATTCTGGTTACCTTTTGCCAATGACAATTCTTTCAAACTTTGGCCTCCTGTGTCTTTTGGTTTGATTTTCTAACATTTAAGAATTAATTATTAATGGAGTGTTCACCATGATGTTGAGGTTTCATGTTGAATTGACTGCTATTTTCCTTGTGCTTTTTATTTAATTTCATTTCTTTGGTCATAGGTGGTTAGAGGACTACAGTTTATACTATGTAGCCTGTGTAGCTGGCTTCTGAGTATTACAGAACCCCTTTTCTTCCAGATGGTACACTCATCCAACCCACTGTCATTTCTTTCTCACCCAGCTTTCCAATTTGTATTCCTCCTGGATGAAGTTAGGTAACTCTACACTATTGTTTCCCCCAGCCCTCCTGTCTCAGCCTTCATTGATGGCTGCTGAGCTGTGCCTAGTGCCAGCTTTCTCCCATCTCTAGTTGTGCAGTAGCCTTAGTTTTATGGTTTCAATGATCCTTTTTATCTTTATTCAGGGACAGAAAGTTGTATATGTTTCAGTCATTAAAATAAAAGATGAGTGGCAGCCACGATTCTAAATGCTTTCTATATCAATTTATTTAATTCCTTTAAGGTAGAAATTATCATTGTTGGTAACTTCGTATCCCAAAAAAGAAACTGAAACCTAGACAAGTTAAATAACTTGGCTGAGGTAATGTTCCTACAACCCAAAGTGTTTGGATTGGAAACCAGATAGGAGTGCAAACCTATTTCTACCATTTCAGTGTGTAGATCACAGGGGATTATAACAATCCTTCTATTACCATGTGGTCAACGAAAAGGTCAAGCTTCAGAATCAACTTAAATTTAAATCTTGACTCGAATTCTTTCTTGGTGAATGGACTTAGCTCTTGGACCATGTACTTCCTCAGTCTCAACCCAGTTGAATCCGTGTATAACATGGTGATGATCAGTCTTCACTCTTCCATCATTGTTATCCACTTTTCATGGCACAGTAGGCCTTAATAAATGTCAATTAGATTTTCTTTATATAATGCGATGAGCATTTAATTTATTAAACTTTATAAATATCTAACTAAAAGCTTCATTTAAATTAGTGTGGAAATTACTCTGACATGTCTTCTGAATGTTAACCTATTTTTAAAATTTTCTGTGACATTATTTTAATTTCTCAAGCAATATAGACCTAAATTATCCCAATATATCATTGATTCTCTACATGTTTTGGTATTGGATGGTTTGTGAGTCTTCAGTAATTATTATATGTTCTGTGATGTCAGACTGGTCATCTTTGGTCTTCTTTGTTTTTGACCATTTGGAGCATTTCACCATATGTTCCATGTGGTCAAAAAGGTACTTGATGGAGGTCCTTGTCAGAGCTTTGCCACTGATTTTATTATCTGGGAAAATCCATTTGGTTTCTCTGAGATGCAGTTTCCTGATTTTATAAAATAATAGGAATAGCCTTCATAAAACACATTGTTTTTCAAAGGGCAAAGATTTCTTTAGTCATCACACTAGCCCTTTTAATTTTTAAAACATATTTACATGTATTCTAAAGATCATCTCTTTTTAAAAGATGAGAAACCTGAAAAAAGTGGTTTAAGATGGGTCTAAGATTTGATCACTGGTAGCAAAAGTAAAAACCAAGTCTATTTTTACACCATACTGTTGCTTTCTATAACGTATGAGGCAAATAATAATGATAATGTGTGTATGTGTGTGTGTTTTTCCTTTCAAACTATGAAAATGATATGTATCAAAGTTAGAAATTATAAATTTGACCTTTGTCAAGCTTGTAAATAGGGAAAATATTTTGGGATTGTATTATATTTATTTTTTTTAATTATACGTATTTGTAATATGTATTCCATCTCTTTAAAAAAAGTGTTGAAAGTCTTTACTTTTCAGTTTACTTTTCTTAGTGATGATTTACAATTTTTGAAATGCAAGATAGAAATATATTTATTGCTATATTTTTAAAGTTTTGATGAAATCACAGAAACGTATTCTTTTTAAACAATATTTTTAACCAGCAATTGCTAATGATATCCATATTTTTAGTAAAATTTTTAGGCAACCCTCTGCAATCACATAGATTTATCACATTATTAGTTGAATCTTTGTTTCCAGGCTTAAATTCATATGCATATATAATAGTTATAGCAGTGTGTGTGTGTGTGTGTGCTAAGTTGCTTCAGTTGTGTCTGACTCATTGTGATCCTATAGAGCATAGACCTCCAGGCTCCACTGTCCATGAGATTCTCCTGGCAAGAATACTAGAGTGGGTTGCCACGGCGTCCTCCAGGGTATTTTCCCAACCCAGGGATCGAATCCGCATCTCTTACATCTCCAGCATTGCAGGCAGATTCTTTACCACAGAGTTATGACATTTTAAAAATTACTTTATCTGAATTAACTCATTTATTTTTACAATAATTCTTTGTAATATGTGCTATCATTACTCTTACTTTACAGGTGAATAAACTGAAGTACAGATGTCAAGTAATTTTCTCAAGGTAACTAAGCTGATGAGTAGCAGCTAGTGAGAACTAGACCCTAGAGTGTAACTGCCAGGGTTCAGCCCCAGTGGATCCAGGGTAATTTGAAGCATGGATGGCATTGGCGAGGAAAAAACTTATTTATTTATTAATATAAGATTAGGAAGAAATAGTGTAGTAGGAAAATTTAGTGGAGAAAAGAGGCTGAATAACTTGGTTTACGTGGAAAGCCAATAAAGTTCCAGACAAGGAGCTTGCACCATCTACGTTAGGCCACCGGTGTCCTCTTGAATAGTGCGGGGTGCCCCACCTTGGACTCCCTCTTGAGTGGATCTTAGAAGCTGGGGCAAGTAAGTAGACATGGCGAGCCTCCATGCCCCAGATGGGAATTCAGCCAGAAAATAGAATAAAGAGGAGAGACGGGGGAAACTAGTCCTTCTAATGACTGGCCCGGCCTCTATTGTCTAGAAAGGCCTTTTATACCTTTTTGATTGTACATAGAGATCAATGGGTAATACAAAATTATGCAGCGTTAGCAGCCCAGACTCATCAAAACCAGGCTTTTCTCTCTGCATACCTAGTTGGATACACAAGTCTTAGGTGATTTACATCATCTTCTGGCCAAAAGGGCCAATTAAGGGTTTCTGATAAGGGTTTGTCAACCAGAAGACTTATTTGTTTTGTTCTTCTCAAAGTCTGGTGCCACTCTCAGAAAGCACTAAATAAAGTTACATTCTTACATAGCAAAGATACAGCAATTTATAGGA
The DNA here is from genome assembly GCA_006410935.1 of Redunca redunca. NCBI lineage: Eukaryota > Metazoa > Chordata > Mammalia > Artiodactyla > Bovidae > Redunca > Redunca redunca. Next base: position 258,522 of record SJYQ01001699.1, read on the forward strand.
AGTAAAAGGAGTACAGTGATTTATAACAAAAGAAAAGTAATTAACTCAAAAGTCTAGTGTTGCTAACATCAAAACTACTATATATCTTTTTCCATATCCCATTTACATTGATTAACATCCTCCCAGGTGCCTAAAAGATAAAGAATATGGAGGCCTGGCAGCAATTATTGAGTCAACAGTGAAAACCCATCACCAATATGATTTTTAGCTCTTTAGAAAAAGCTCTGTATCTTTAAGATGCTTTAAGCTTTGTGCTTCTCACGGTTGGGGGCTGTAAGCAATTCACAAGCTGTAAGAGGTCTGGTCAGAGGGGGTTTAACTGAAACATCCCTTTCAAATGCAGAAGACTAAAGCCCTGAGTTGACTTTTTTCAGAGTGTGTCAAAAGAGTGAAAAAGCAGAGTACAAAGGCTGGCAGATTTTTGTTTTGGGGGTACATGCTCAGGAAATACCAGGGGGACACCCTGAGATCTAACTCGCCTTGCCCATCAGAGCTCTGCCACATGACCTTGTCACGGGTGGGATTCTTCATGCTGGCTCCTGGCATTCCAGGTCATTGCCTTTGAAGTCTGAGATCTTAACTTCCTTTTTAAAAAATGTTTTAAATCAGTTTTTTTTTTTTTTAATTTTAAAATTTCTTTTAGAGTCAAAATAGAATTGCTTTAAATATCAAAGGCAGAATTTTACAGGCATTGCAGAGATAAAAACCATCTCACAAATGCTTAATAAAGAGTAGGTACTTGCAGGCTTTACACAGAGTAATTTAGAGGTGAAGATTGGGCACCAAAGGGGAGCCATACATCTTCCTCAGGAATATTGTGAGATGCAGAGGAAATATTTTAGCTTGTAACAGAAGTATTCTCTTAACTCTCTGGGGTAAAATATGTACCTGACCTTTGAAAAAAAGAATTCAAGTCTGACAACAGAAACTGCTGTCCCTTAACATTCTTATATATCTAAATTCATAATCATAATCATTAAAAAGATTGGATTCAGTAATTCACAAGAAATAACATTTTCATATTTATAGACATCTTCATTCATTATGGAATAGATATTACAGCTGTGTTTTTATAGTCAAATTATGGGATATTGAAGTATTAATATCCTGATAAACTCCCACTGGCAAATGTTTGGTTGAAATTGACCTATGTCACTAGCAACTGTGGAAAATTCTGAAAGAGATGGGAATACCAGACCACATGACCAGCCTCTTGAGAAACCAATATGCAGGTCAGGAAGCAACAGTTAGAACTGGACATGAAACAACAGACTGGTTCCAGATAGGAAAAGGAGTAGGTCAAGGCTGTTTATTGTCACCCTGCTTATTTAACTTATATGCAGGGTACATCATGAGAAACACTGGGCTGGAGGAAACACAAGCTGGAATCAAGATTACCAGGAGAAATATCAATAACCTCAAATATGCAGATGATACCACCCTTATGGCAGAAAGTGAAGAAGAACTAAAGAGCCTCTTGATGAAAGTGAAAGAGGAGAATGAAAAATTTGGCTTAAAGCTCAACATTCAGAAAACGAAGATCATGGCATCTGGTCCCATCACTTCATGGCAGATAGATGGGGAAACAGTGGAAACAGTGGCTGAATTTATTTTTCTGGGCTCCAAAATCACTGCTCATGATGACTGAAGCAATGAAATTAAAAAACGCTTACTCTTGAAAGAAAAGTTATGATCAACATAGATAGCATATTAAAAAGCAGAGACATTACTTTGCCAACAAATGTCTGTCTAGTCATGGCTATGGTTTTTCCAGTGGTAATGTATGGATGTGAGAGTTGGACTGTAAAGAAAGCTGAGCACCAAAGAATTGATGCTTTTGAACTGTGGTGTTGGAGAAGACTCTTGAGAGTCCCTTGGACTGCAAGGAAATCCAACCAGTCCATCCTAAAGGAGATCAGTCCTGGGTTTTCATTGGAGGACTGATGTTGAGGCTAAAACTCCAATACTTTAGCCACCTGATGCAAAGAGCTGACTCATTGGAAAATACCCTGATGCTAAGAAAGATTGAGGGCAAGAGGAGAAGGGGACGACAGAGGATGAGATGGTTGGATGGCATCATCAACTCGATGGACACGTGTTTGGGAAGACTCCAGGAGTTGGTGATGGACAAGGAGGCCTGGCGTGCTGCGTTTCATGGGATCGCAGAGTTGGACATGACTCAGCGACTGAACTGACCTAAACACTAGCAACTGGACTGGAATGAGGTTGTTTTTTTTTTTAATTAATTGACTTATTTTAAATGGAGAATAATTACATTACAATGTTGTGATGGTTTTTGCCATACAAAAACATGACTCAGCCAGAGGTGTTATGTGTCCCCTTCTACTGAACTCCCAACCAATTCCCTCTCCACATATCCCTGTGGGTTTCCCAGATCATTGGCTTTGGGGGCTCTGCTTCATGCATTGAACTTGAACTGGCCATCTATCTTTACATATGGTAATGTATATGTTTCCATGCTTTTCTCTCAAAGCATTCCACCCTCAATGTCTCCCACTAAGACTAAAAGTCTGTTCTTTACATCTGCGTCTCCCTAGTTGTTCTGAATACAGGGTTGTTCGTCTGTCTTTCTAAATCCCATAAATATGTGTAAATATACAGTATGTGTCTTTATCTTTCTGACTTACTTCACTCTATATAATAGGCTCCAGGCTTATCCACCACTTTAGCACTGACTCAAATGTGTGTGTGTGTGTGTGTGTGTGTTTTATAGCTGAGTAATATTCCATTGTGTATATGTACCACAGATTTTATTTTCTTGGGCTCCAAAATCACTGCAGATGGTGATTGCAGCCATGAAATTAAAATACATCTGCTCCTTGGAAGAAAAGCTTTGACAACCTAGACAAATAGTAAAAACCAGAAACATTATTTTGCCAACAATGGTCTGTAAAGTCAAAGCTATGGTTTTTCCAGCAGTCATGTAGGATGTGAGAGTTGGACCATAAAAAGGCTGAGCTCTGAAGGATTGATGCTTTAGAACTGTGGTGTTGGAGAAGACTCTTGAGAGTCCCTCCTTTGACTGCAAGGAGATGAAACAAGTCAATGCTAATGGAAATCAACCCTGAAAATTCATTAAAAGGACTGGTGCTGAAACTGAAGCTCCAATACTGTGGCCACCTGATGTGAAGAGCTGATCCATTAGAAAAGACCCTGATGCTGGGAAAGATTGAATGCAAGAGGAGAGGGGGATGACAGAGGATGAGATAGTTGGTTGGCATCACCACCGATTCAATGGACATGAATTTGAGCAAGCTCCAGGAGATGGTGAAGGACGGGAGTCCTGGGATGCTGCAGTCTATGGAGTCACAAATAGTCAGAAATGACTGAGCAACTGAAAACAACAACCACAACTTCCTCATCTTTTCATCCTCTGAAGGACATCTAGATTGCTTCCATGGACCAGCTCTTGTAAATAGTGCTGCAATGAACATGGGGATACATGTGTCTCTTTCAATTCTGGATTCCTCAGGGTGTATGGGTCTTCCCTTGTAGTTCAGCTGATAAAGAATCTGCCTCCAATGCAGGAGATCTGGATTCGATCCCTGGGTTGGGAAGATCCCCTGGAGAGGGGAAAGGCTAACCACTCCAGTATTCTGACACAGAGAATTCCACAGATGGCATAGTCCATGGGGTTGCAAAGAGTCAGACATGACTGGACGACTTTCACTTCACTTCATTTCAGGGTATATGCTGCAGTGGGATTGCAGGGTCATATGACAGTTCTATTCCCATATTTTAAGGAATTCCCACACTGTTCTCCATAATGACTGTAACAATTTGCATTCCAACCACCAGTGTAAGAGGGCCCTTTTCTCCAAATTCTCTCCAGCACTTATTGTTTGTAGGCTTTTTGATGATGGCCATTTTGACCAGGGTGAAATTACACCTCATTGTGGTTTTGATTTGCATTTCTGTAATAATGAGTGATGTTTAGCATTTTTTCATGTGGTTATTGGCCATCTGTATGTCTTCTTTAGAGAAATGTCTATATAAATCTTTTGTTTACATTTTGATCATGTTGTTTGTGTTTCTGGTAATGAGCTTCATGAGCTGCTTGTATATTTTGGAGGTTAATTATCTGTCAGTTGTTTCATTTGCTATTACTATCTCCCAGTTTGAGAGCTGTCTTTTCACATTGCTTATAGTTTCCTTTGTGTGCAAAAGCTTTTAAGTTTAATTAGGTCCCATTTGTTTATTTTTCTTTTTATTTCCATTACTCTGGGAGGTGGATCATAGAGGATCTTGCTGTGATTTATGTCAGAGAGTGTTCTGTTTTCCTCTAAGAGTTTTATGGTTTCTTGTCTTATATTTAGGTCTTTAATCCATTTTGAGTTTATTTTTGTGTATAGTGTTAGAAAGTGTTCTAGTTTTATTCTTTTACATGTAGTTGACCAGTTTTCCCAGCATCATTTTTTGATTTATCAAAATAAGGTAGCTATAGGTGTGTGGATTTATCTCTGGACTTTCTGTTTTGTTCCATTGATCTATATTTCTGTCTTTGTGTTCATATCATACTGTCTTGATGACTGTAGGTTTGTAGTGTAGTCTGAAGCCAGGAAGATTGATTCCTCCAATTCCATTCTTCTTTTTCAAGATTGCTTTGCCTGCTCAGGATCTTTTGTGTTTCCATACACATTGTGAAATTATTAGTTCTAGCTCTGTGAAAAATACCATTGTGATGTCTATCTTCTTTGTGAATTGTACCTTTTATCATTAAAAATGTTCATCTTTAAAAAATAAAAATAAAAAAATAAAATTAAAAAAAAAATACCATTGGTGGTTTGATAGGGATGATGTTGCATTCACAGATTCCTTTGGGTAGAATACTGATTTTCAGTATATTAATTCTTACAACCTAAGAACCTAAGACCAATCTAAGAACATGATATATTTCTCCATCTATTTGTGTCATCATAGATTTCTTTCATCTGTGTTTTATAGTCTTCTCTATACAGTTCTTTTGTTTTTATTTAGATAAATTTATACCTAAGTATTTTATTCTTTTTGTGGCAATGGTGAATAGGATTGTTTCCTTAATTTCTCTTTTTATCATAAATGGGTGTTGAATTTTTTCAGATGCTTTCTCTGCATCTATTGAAATAATCATATGGTTTTTATCTTTCACTTTTTTAATATGGTACATTACATTGATTGATTTGGAAATATCAAAGAATCCTTGCATCCCTGGAGTAAAGTCCACTTATTCATGATGTATGAACTTTTAAATATGTTGTTGGATTCCTTGTGAGAATTTTGTTGAGAATTTTTACATCTATTGTTCATCAATGATATTGGCTCATAGTTTTGTTTTGTGGCATCTTTGCCTGATTTTGGTATTAGGATGATGGTGTCCTTGTAGAATGAGTTTGGGAGTTTTCCTTCCTCTTCAGTTTTCTGGAAGAGCTTGGGTAAGATATGCGTTAGCTCATCTCTAAATTTGTGGTAGAATTCACTTGTGAAGTCATCTTATCCTGGGCTTTTGTTTGTTGGAAGATTTTTTAATACAGTTTTGATTTCCATGCTTATGATTGGTCTGTTCATATTTTCTATTTCTTCCTTGCTCAGTTTTGGTAGGTTATACTTTTCTAAGAATGTGTCTATTTCTTCCAAGTTGTCCATTTTATTGGCAATAGTTGCTCATAGTAGTCTCTTATGACCATTTGTATTTCTGTGTTGTCTGTTGTAAAATTTCTCCATTTTCATTTCTTATTTTACTGATTCGAGTCCTCTTTTTATTAATCTTCATGAGTATGATTAACAGTTTGTCTATGTTGTTTATCTCCTTAAAGAACCAGCTTTCAGTTTTATTAATCGTTGCATTGTCTTCATTTCTTTTTCATTTACTTCTGCTTTGATCTTTATGATTTCTTCTACTAACTTTGGTGTGTTTTTGTTCTTCTTATTCTAGTTGCTTTAGGTATAAAGTTAGGCTATTTATTTGATGTTTCTCTTGTTTCTTGAGGTAGGCATGTATTGTTATGAGTTTCCCTCTTAGCACTACTTTTACTTAATCCCATAGGTTCTGGGTTGTTGTGTTTTCATTATCATTTGTTTCTATATATATTTTAATTTCCTTTTTTATTTATTCAGTGATCTGTTGGTTATGAAAAAACATGTTGCTTAATCTCCATATGTTTGTTTTTTATATACCTCCCCCACCCCATGGTTCCCCCCACCCCATGGTTGATATTTAATCTTATAGTATTGTGATCAGAAAAGATGATTGAAATAATTTATTATTATTTTTTTTAATTTACCAAGGCTATATNCCGCCCCCGACCCCAGGCCTTTTCTGATTTCTGAAAGAAAATTCCCTCCGGCATCCTCTTCAGGTCTTTTTCTAGGTAGTTGGGTAACATGGAAGGAATTGAAACTCTTACCTTAGTGAGTAGCTTGTTGAGCCCCTGGGCTCGGTTCCTCAGTGCCGGTGGCAGCTGGGTTGGATTTAGACATTAGAGTAAAAATTCTTGAGCTTTGAGGCTTTTTGGTTTCCCTCTGTTTCAAACAGCAGATGATAAACTGTACCTCTCTTGACACGTCCCCGTAAGTTGCTTTCGTTAATTTTAATTAGTGCTTCTGGAAGTCTTAGAGCGCCTTTCCATAAGTGGTGTGAATGATAAGTGTTATTCTGACAACCTTGTTCACACATTTAATTGTCGTTTGCTGTTAAGGCAGCTGCAAATAACACAATACTTTAGTGTTTTGTTTTTTTTTTTTTAACCCGAAAAACTGGTAAGAATTAGATGTGTATGTGCTTTCTTTTTCAAGTGATCTGTGAACTCTGAATCCAGAGTTTATTAGAATAGGAATTTTACATGATGAAAAAATTTTACATTTTACGTGTAAAAAGGTTACATGTAGATTTTGGGAAAAAACCGTGAATCCTTGGATTTAAATTTTGTTTTCAAAATTTTGAGCTGGGGGTGGAGTAGGGGGTTGGAGTAAGTAATCTTTGAAGACGTTCATGATTGACAAATGTGTAAACTAAAAGAGTCCCAAGTTATGCTTTCACTAATACTAATTTTGACAGTGATCTATGATACTAATAAAATACATCAAAACTTCATCAAAACTCTTGCATTGGATTGTTTTAAATCTCAGTGACTTGTAAAAACTTTGGCTGATTCTCTTTGAGATTATATTGCTACATAGTGACTCGAATTTTTCATTTGGGTAGGTTTTTGTTTTTTAAAGAAAAATGTTCAGGAAAAAAAAAAAGCATTGCAGTTTAACAATATATCAACTGGAAAGCTTGATCAGGCTTTAGGTGCTTTCATTTAGAGTCTCACCAGTATAATTCTGTGATGCCAGTCATTCAGTAAGTAGCTGTTGAGGGTTTACTATCTGCTTGGACCTAAACTTGTCATTTTAGGGCAAAGTAAAAAAAAACTGTTCTCATTTGGAGGAGATAAGATTAACACATAGATAACAACATATCAGTTAAAATGATCACAGTGAAGAATATATGTTAATGTTGCCCTGTAGTAAGTACTCAAGAAGACCAAAACAGAAAGTGACAAAGCACTCCAATAACAAATAGGAACTTCTTAGACAGTTTTGCTGCTCTGAAAACTTTGAAGTACACAAATATTGAATTTCTATGGATTTATTTACTACATATTCACTTATTTTCTACTCTATTTACTTCAGCCTTTAGTTTTCTAAAGTAAAAAATTGTTTTTCAGCTTTAACTACAATCCAGGAAGATGTGCACCAATGCATTCCTGAAGTTAACATATAATCTTTGGTACAACATTATCATCAGTTCAGTTTAGTCACTCAGTCGTGTTCATCTCTTTGCGACCCCATGGACTGCAGCATGCCAGGACTCCTTGTCCATCACCAACTCCCGAAGCTTGCTCAAACTAATGTTCATCGAATTGATGATCCCATCCATCTCATCCTCTGTCGTCCCCTTCTCTAGCCTTCAATCTTTCCCAGCATCAGGGTCTTTTCTAATGAGTCAGTTCCTTGCATCAGATGGCCAAAGTATTGGAGTTTCAGCTTCAGCCTCAGTCCTTCAGATGAATATTCAGGACTGACTTCCTTTAGGATGGACTTTAGGATCTCCTTGCTGTCCAAGGGACTCTCAAGAGTCTTCTCCAACAACACAGTTCAAAAGCATCAATTCTTAGGCGCTCAGTTTTCTTTATAGTCCAACTCTCACATCCATACATGACTACTGGAAAAACCGTAGCTTTGACTAGACAGACCTTTGTTGGCAAAGTAATGTCTCTGCTTTTTAATATGCTGTCTAGGATGGTCATAACGTTTCTCCCAAGGAGCAAGGGTCTTTTAGTTTCATGGCTGCAGTCACCATCTGTTGTGATTTTTGGAGTGCAAGAAAATAAAGTCTGTCACTGTTTCCACTGTTTCCCCACCTATTTGCCTTGAAGTGATGGGACCTGATACCATGATCTTAGTTTTCTGAATGTTGAGCTTTAAGCCAGCTTTTTCACTCTCCTCTTTCACTTTCATCAAGAGACTCTTTAATTCCTCTTCGCTTTCTGCCATAAGTGTGGTGTCATCTGCACACCTGAGGTTATTGATATTTCTCCTGGCAATCTTGATTTCAGCTTGTGCTTCCTCCAGCCCAGCGTTTCTCATGATGTACTCTGCATATAAGTTAAATAAGCACGGTGACGGTATACAGCCTTGACATACTCCTTTCACAATATGGAACCAGTCTGTTGTTCCCTGTCCGTTTCTAATTTTTGCTTCTTGACCTGCATACAGATTTCTCATTACGCAGGTCAGGTGGTCTGGTATTCCCATCTCTTTAAGAATTTTCCACCGGTGATCCACACAGTCAAAGGCTTTGGCATAGTCAATAAAGAAGAAGTAGATGTTTTTCTTGAACTCTCTTGCTTTTTCAATGATCCAATGATTGTTGGCAATTTGATCTCTGGTTCCTCTGCATTTTCTAAATCCAGCTTGAACATCTGGAAGTTCTCTGATCACATACTGTTGAAGCTTGGCTTGGAGAATTTTGAGCATTACTTTGCTAGCATGTGAGATGAGTGCAATTATGTGGTAGTTTCAGCATTCTTTGGAATTGTGTTTCTTTGGGATTGGAATGAAGACTGACCTTTTCCAGTCCTTTGGCCTTTGCTGAGTTTTCCAAATTTACTGGCATATTGAATGCAGCACTTACACAGCCTCATGTTTTAGGATTCGAAATAGCTCAGCTGGAATTCCATCACCTCCACTAGCTTTGTTCATAGTGATGCATTCTAAGGGCTACTTGACTTATTATTCCAGGATGTCTGGCTCTAGGTGAGTGATCACACCATCATGGTTATCTGGGTCATGATGATCTTTCGTGTATATTTGTTTTATGTGTCTTGCCACCTCTTCTGAATATCTTCTGCTTCTGTTAGGTCCATACCATTTCTGTCCTTTATGGTGCCCATTTTTGCGTGAAATGTTTCCTTGGTATCTCTTAATTTTCTTCAAGAGATTTCTAGTCTTTCCCATTCTATTGTTACCCTCTATTTCTTTGCATTAATCACTGAGGAAGGCTTTGTTACCTCTCCTTGCTTTTCTTGGAACTCTGCAATCAGGTGGAATCATCTCTCCTTTTATCATTTGCCTTTCACTTCTTTTCACAGCTATTTGTAAGGCCTTCTCAGATAACCATTTTGCCTTTATGCATTTCTTCTTGGGGATGGTCTTGATCATCACCTCCTGTACAATGTCATGAACCTCTGTCCATAGCTCTTCAGGCATTCTGTGTATCAGATCTAATCCCTTGAATCTGTTTGTCACTTGCACTAAATCATCAAATGATTTAGGTCATACCCAAATGTTCTAGTGGTTTTCCCCACTTTCTTCAACTTAAGTCTGAATTTGGCAAGAAGGAGTTCATGATCTGAGCCACTGGCAGCTCCTGGTCTTATTTTTGCTGACTGTATAGAGCTTCTCCATCTTTGACTACAAAGAATATAATCAATCTGATTTTGGTGTTGACCATCTGGTGATGTTCATGTGTAGAGTTGTCTCTTGTGTTGTTTGAAGAGGGTGTTTGCTCTGACCTGTGCATCCTCTTGGCAAAACTCTGTTAGCCTTTTTCCTGCTTCATTTTCTACTCCAAAGCTAAATTTGCCTGTTACTCCAGGTTTCTCTTGACTTCCCATGTTTGCATTCCAGTCCCCTGTGATGAAAAGGACATCTATTCTTGGTGTTAGTTCTAGAGTGTCTTGTAGGTCATCATAGAACCGTTCAGCTTCAGCTTCTTCAGCTTTAGTGGTTGGGCATAGATTGGATTACTGTGATATTGAATGATTTGCTTTGGAAACGAACAGATCATTCTGTCATTTTTGAGACTGCACCCAAGGACTGCAGTTTGTACTCTTGTTGACTATGAGGGCTGCTCCATTTCTTCTAAGAGATTCTTGCCCAGAGTAGTAGATAGAATGGTCATGAGTTAAATTCGTCCATTCGCCCATTCCAGTTCATTTTAGTTCACTGATCCCTAAAATGTCAATATTCATTCTTGCCATTTCCTGTTTGACCACTTCCAACTTACTTTGATTTATGAACCTAAATTATTCCAGGTTCCTATGCAATATTGTTCGTTACAGCATCAGGCTTGCCTTCTATTAGCAGCCATATACACAACTGTGCATTGTTTTTGCTTTGGCTCCGTCTCTTTATTCTTTCCGTAGATATTTCTCTACCCTTCTCCCTTAGCCTGTTGTGCACCTGGGGAGTTCATTTTTCAGTGTCTTATCTTTTTGCCTTTTCACACTGCTCATGGGGTTCTCAAGGCAAGAATATTGAAGTGGTTTGCCATTCCCTTCTCCAGTGGACCACATTTTATGAGAACTCTATACCATGACCTGTCTGTCTTGCATGGCCCTGCACGGCATGGTTCATACTTGCATTGACTTAGACAAGGCTGTGATCTAAGTGATCAGTTTGGTTAGTTTTCTGAAGTTGTGGTTTCCATTTTGTCTGCCCTCTTATGGATAATGTTCATGGGTAGGTGACTCAATATTTTCAGTGTCAGTTCTTCCATAATTGACCCGTAGATTTCATGCACTCCCAGTTAAAATCCAAGCATGTTATTTCATGGATATTAACAGACTGGTTCTGTAGTTTATATGGAAAGGCAAAAGATCTAGAATAGCAGACACAATATTGAAGAACAGAGATGTAGTACTGAATCTACCTGACTTCAAGACTTACTATAAAGTATTAGTGGAACAGTATACAGAATCCAGAAATAGACCCACATGAATATAGTGAACTGATCTTAGACAAAATGAGCAAAAGCAATACAGTGGAGCAAAGATAGTCTTTGCTTTGGAACAGTCAGTCATATACATGCAAAAATAAATAAAATAAATAAATCTTGACACAGACTTTACTTCAGAAAAATTAACTCAGAATGAATCACATACATAAGTGTAAAATAAACTATGAAACTTGTGTAGGATAACATCAGAGAAAATGTAGCTTACCTTGGGGATGGTAATAACTTTTTAGATACACCAAAGACATCATCTGTAAAAGAAAGAGTAGACAGGTTGGACTTCATTAAAATTAAAAACTGCTGCTGTGTGAAGGACAGTATCAAGAGATTGAGAAGACATGCCACAGACTGGGAGAAGATAATTGCAAGGACACACTTGATAAAGGGCTGTAATCCAAAATATACAAAAGTCACACTCTTACCATTTGTTGTTGTTAGTTGCTCGGTCCTGTCCAGCTCTTTGAGACACCATGGACAGCAGCATGCCAAGCTTCAGTCCTCCACTATTTCCGAGAGTTTGCTCAAATTCGTGTCCTTTCAGTGTGTGATGTTGTCTAACCATCCTCTGCTGCCCCCTCCTTCTTTTGCCTTCAGTTTTTTCTACCATCAAGGTCTTTTCCAGTGAGTCAGCTTTTTGCAATAGGTGGTCCAAGTATTGGACCTTCAGCATCAGCCCTTCCAATGAATATTCAACAGATTTCCTTTAGGATTTATTGGTTTGATCTCCTTCCAGTCCAGGAAGAGCACCACAAGTCTTCTCCAGCACCACAATTCAAACCCATCAATTCTTCAGTGCTCAGTCTTCTTTATGGTCCAACTCTCACATCTGTGCATGACCACTGGAAAAACCATAGCTGTGACTCTGGTGACCTTTGGTAGCAAAGCGATGCCTCTGCTTTTTAATACACTGTGTAGGTTTATCATAACTTTTCTTCTAAGGCACAAGCATCTTTTAATTTCATGACTGCAGTCACCATCTGAGTGACTTTGGAGCCCAAGAAAATAAACCCACTGCTTCCACTTTTTCCCCTGCTATTTGTCATGAAGTGATGGAACTGGATGCCAGATCTTAATTTTTGAATGTTAAGTTTCAAACCATCTTTCTCACTGTCCTCTTTCATCCTCATCAAGAGGCTCTTTCATTTCAGTTCAGTTGTGTCTGACTCTTTGCTGCCCCATGGACTGCAGCACACAAAGCCTCCCTGTCCATCACCAACTCCAGGAGTTTACTCAAACTCATGTCCATTGAGTCGGTGATGCCATCCAACCATCTCATTTTCTATCGTCTCCTTCTCCTACCTTCAATCTTTCCCAGCATCAGGGTCTTTTCTAATGAGTTAGTTCTTTGTATCAGGTGGGCAAAGTATTGGAGTTTCAGCTTCAGCCTCAGTCCTTCCAATGAATATTCAGGACTGATTTCCTTTAGGATGGACTGGTTGGATCTCCTTGCTGTCCAAGGGACTCTTAAGAGTCTTCTCCAACAACACAGTTTAAAAGTATCAGTTCTTAGGCACTCAGCTTTCTTTATAGTCCAACTCTCACATCCATACATGACTACTGGGAAAACCATAGCTTTGACTAGACAGACCTTTGTTGGCAAAGTAATGTCTCCGCCTTTTAGTATGCCGTCTAGGTTGGTCATATCTTTTCTTCCAAGGAGCAGACGTCTTTTAGTTTCATGGCTGCAGTCACCATCTGCAGTGATTTTGGAGCCCCCCTAAATGAAGTCTGTCACTGTTTCCCCATCTATTTGCCATGAAGTGATGTGACCAGATGCCATGTTCTTAGTTTTTTGAATGTTGAGTTTTAAAGAAGCTCTTCTTTCCTCTTCATTTTCTCCCGTTAGAGTGGTATCATCTGCATATCTGAGGTTATTGATATTTCTCCTGGCAGTCTTGGTTCCGGCTTGGGACTCAAACAGCTCAGCATTTCGCATGATATACCCTTCATGGAAGTTAAATAAGCAGGGTGACAGTATATAGCCTTGTTGTACTCCTTTCCCAGTTTTGAACCAGTCAGCTGTTCCATGTCTGGTTTTAACTGTTGCTTCTTGACCCAATTATGGTTTTCTTAGGAGACAGGTAAGGTGTTCTGGTACTGCCATCTCTTAGAACTTTCCTCGGTTTGTTGTGATCTACATAGTCAAAAGCTTTAGTGTAGTCAGTGTAGCAGAAGTAGATATTTTTCTGAAATTCTCTTTCTTTTTCCATGATCTAAGGAATGTTGCAATTTGATCTCTTCTTCTCTGCCTTTTCTAAATCCAGCTTGTAACTGGATATTCTCAGTTCATGTGCTACTGAAGCCTTGCTTGAAGGATTTTGGGCATAACTTTGGTAGCATGTGAAATGAGGGCAGGACACGACTGAAGCAACTTAGTAGCAGCAGCAGCAGTAGGGTAGTTTGGACAGTCTTTGGCATTACCCTTTTTTGAAATTGGAATGAAAACTGACCTTTTCCAATCTTGACTTGTTGAGTGCAGCACTTTCACAGCATCATCTTTTAGGGTTTTAAATAACTTGGCTGGAATTCCATCACTTCCACTAGCTTTGTTTGTAATAATGCTTCCTAAGGCTCACTTGACTTCACGCTCCAGGATGTCCAGCTCTAGGTGAGTGACCACACCGCCATGGTTATCCAGGTCATTGAGACTTTTTTTTGCATAGTTCTGTGTATTCTTGCCATCTGTTCTTAATGTCTTCTGCTTATTTTAGGTCCTTGCCATTTCTCTCCTTTATGATGCCCATCTCTGCATGAAGTGTTCCCTTGATTTCTCCAGTTTTCTTGAAGAGATATTTAGTCTTCCCCATTCTGTTGTTTTTCTCTATATATTTGCATTGTTCATTTAAGAAGGCCTTCTTATCTCTCCTTTCTGTTCTCTGGAACTCTGCCTTCAGTTGATTATATCTTTTCCGTTTCTTCCTTGCCTTTCACTTTTCTTCTTTCCTCAGTTATTTGTAAAGCTTCATCAAATAACCACTTTGCCTTCCTGCATTTCTTTTTCTTTGGGATGGTTTTGATCACTGCTTTCTGTACAGTGTTATGAACCTCCATCCATTGTTCTTCAGGTATTCTGTCTACCAGATCTAATCTTGTCACCTCCACTGTGAAGTCATGTAGAATTTGATTTACGTCATACCTGAATGGCCTAGTGGTTTTCCCTATTTTCTTCAGTTTGAGCTTGAATTTTGCAATAAGAAGTTCATGACCTGAGCCACAGTCAGCTCTTGATTGTGTTTTTGCTGATCATATAGAGCTTTTCCATCTTCAACTGAAGAGAATATAGTTTATTTGGGTATTGACTGTCTGGTGTTGTTGAACATCTTTTCATGTATTTGTTGGCTATTTGTATGTCTTTGGAGAAATATCATTTAGGTCTTCCACCTATGTTTTGATTGAGGTTTTTTTTTTTTTTTTTTTTTAATATTGAGCTGCATGAGCTGTATATTTTGGAGATTATTTTCTTTTCAGTTGCTTCCTTATGAATACTTTTTCCTATTCTGAGGGTTAACTTTTCATCTTGTTTATGGTTTCTTCCACTGTGTCCTTTGTGATCTCCCACGATCCCCTAAAGTTGCTGTTTTGTCCCAGCTCACTTCCCCACCATGAGTTGATTTTTCTTGGTGCAGGAACCTCTCCTTACCTTTAGCTTCCCACCAGGGGTGCTAGTCTCCTTTTTGATTCCTCCTTTCTGTCTGTCTGTCTTTTTCCTACCCAGTTGTGAGGGGATTTTTCTTGTCTTGTTAGGTATCCGAAGTCTTCCACTAATGTTCAGCAGGTGCTCTGTGAGAAATTTCCATTTGTAGACGTATCCTTGATGTACTTGTGAGGAGAGATGAATTCTGTGACCTATTTCACCATCTTGACTGCTCGCCCCTCCATTGTAGCACTTTTAGAAGCAGGAATTAAAATATAGCTGTAGTGATCTATAGTGATTTCCAGGTAAACCCTGCCATGTAGTGCTTCCTATGTTGATGGAAATATTCTGTATCTACACTGACTGGTATAATAGCCATTGAATACATTTGACGTTTGAATACTTGTAATGTGGCTTCTATGACTGAGAACTGAATTTTTAATTTTGTTCTAATTATTTAAATTTAAAAGCTACTTTTTACCAAGTTGCTACTATATAACTCTAAATCAGTATTTAGCAAAATTTTTCTATGAAAACCAAGTAGTAATTATTTCAGGTCTTGCAGATCATATGGTCCTTTTTGCAACTACTTAGCACTGTGGTTGTAGCAAAAAAAACAACTTTAGACAATATATAAATAAATGAACATGACTGTGTTCCAGTAAAACCTTATTTGCTAAAATAGAGTGAGCAGGATTTGGCTTATTGGACCCTAGTCTCACAACCTCTGCTTTACATCAAAGATGTGTCTAAGGATCTATTTATTTTTCTTTTCCTGCTCTGTATTTCCTGGGTTCTTTCCATTGTTTTTCCTCGTGTGTGTGTGTATGTGTGTTTTTTGGATGGGAGAAAGTAGTCTTTTCCTATAACATTTTAGAGAGATCATTACCCTCTTTGGGTTATTTTTCTATATTTCTTCAACTTTGATTTCAGATTTTATGTTTTTGTATATATGGGGAAGATGGTGGTGCACTGGCATTGTTTTAAATTTCTTTAAATTCTCATCTTTGTTCTTTTAATTCTGCTCTTTTATATATCCATTGTCTCTTAAATACAGTATCTTACCTAATATCTCTGAAGGTGTTAATACAATTATTTTCTTTTCCTCCATGAATTACCTCTGATTTCTCCAGAGTTATTTGTTCTGTGTTACATCATGGGCCTTCTTTTTCATTCTTGTGATTTTCTTAAATGTTGGTGAACTTTGGTTGTTCATTTGTGCTGATATATGACCAGTTGAATAATATAGACAACTGAAATGGACTTTTTTCTTATTTTCTTTTTTTAGCAAATCTTTACCCTAACTGGAAAGAATCCTGATGGAAATTCCTTATAGGTAGGTAGGACTTAGTATTATTTTTTTGTTGTTAAAACATGTTGATTTATAGTAATATATTAGTTTCAGTGTATAATACAGTGATTCCGGTTTTTTATAATTATTCTCTATTTAAATTTATTATAAAATATTGGCTATGTTTCCTTCCTACTGTTCAATATATCCTTGTAGCTTCTCTACTTTATCCACAGTAGTTTATACCTCTTAATCCCCTACCCCTGTTTTCCCTTATCCCAGCCCCTCCACCACTAGTTTATTCTCTGTATCTGAGTCTGTTTCCATTTTGTTGTGTTCATTCACTTTACTTTGAGATTTCATGTTAATTGATAACATACAGTATTTATCTTTCTCTGTCTGACTTATTTCATTAAGTAAAATACACTCCTGGACCATTTATGTTGTTGCAAATGGCAAAATTGCATTTTTGTATCTTCCTTATCCATTCATCTGTTGATTGAGACTTACATTGCTTTCTTATCTTGACTATTGTAAATAATCCTGCTATGAGCAATGGAAAATGGAAATGGTGACAGACTTTAGTTTCTTGGGTTCCAAAATCACTGCAGATGGTGACTGCAGCCATGAAATTAAAAGACGCTTGCTCCTTGGAAGAAAGCTATGACCAACCTAGACAGCATATTAAAAGGCGGAGACATTACTTTGCCAACAAAGTCCATCTAGTCAAGGCTATGGTTTTTCCAGTAGTCATGTATGGATGTGAGAGTTGGACTATAAAGAAAGCTGAGTGCCTAAGAATTGATACTTTTAAACTGTATTGTTGGAGAAGACTCTTAAGAGTCCCTTGGACAGCGAGGAGATCTAACCAGTCCATCCTAAAGGAAATCAGTCCTGAATATTCATTGGAAGGACTGAGGCTGAAGCTGAAGCTCCAATACTTTGGCCACCTGATGTGAAGAATCGACTCATCGGAAAAGACTCTGATGCTGCGAAAGACTGAAGGCAGGAGGAGAAGGGGACGACAAAGGATGAGATCACCAACTCGATGAACATTAGTTTGAGCAAGCTTTGGGAGCTGGTGATGGACAAGGAGCCCTGGCATGCTGCAGTCCTTGGGGTTGCAAAGAGATGGACATGACTGAGCAACTGAACTGACTAACAAGCGATGGGGTGCATATATCTTTTCAAATTGTGTGTTTTGGGTTTCTTTGAATATATATCCAGGAGTGGAATTACTGGATCTTATAGTTCCATTTTAAGTTTTTTGAGGAATCTCCATACTGTTTTCCATAATGACTGTAGCGGTTTACTTTCTCGCCACCAGCATATGAGTATTCCCTTTTCTTAAACTCCTTACTGACATTTGTTATTTGTGGTTTTTTTGGTGATAGCCTTTTGGACAATTGTGAGGTGATATCTCATTGTGGTTTTGGTGGACATTTTTCTTATAATTACTCATATTGAGCATCTTTTCTTATGCCTGTTGGTCATCTGTATGTCTTCTTTCAAAAAATATCTACCAGATCTTCTGTGTATTTAAATAATTGGGTTGTTTGGGTTTTTTTGTTTTTATTTTGAATTGTTTAAGCTGTTTATATAGTTTGGATATTAACTCCTTATCAGTCATATCATTTGCAAATATTTTCTCCAATTTAGTAGATTTTCTTTTTGTTTTGTCAATGATTTCCTTTGCTCTGTAAAAGCTTTTAAGTTTAATTAGATCAAATTTGTTTATTTTTGCTATTATTCCATTTGCTTTAGGAGACAGATCTAAAAAATATTGCTGCAATTTATGTCAAACAGTGTATTGCTGTTTTCTTCTAGGAGTTTTGTGGTTTCTGGTCTTAGATTTAGGTCTTTAATTTAATTTGATTTTATTTCAGTATATCTAATGGGAAAATGTTCTAATTTCATTCTTTTACATGTAGCTGTTCCTGTTTTCCCAGCAACACTCTATAAGAGACTGTTCTTTTTTCTCCATTGTATGTTCTTGCCTCCTTTGTTTTTTTATTTGTTGTTTTATTAGTTAACCATAGATGTGTAGGTTTATTTCTGGGCTCTCTGTTATGTTCCATTGATATATAGTTCTGTTTTGGTGCCAGTACCATACTGTTTTGATTACTGTAGCTGTGTTATATGGAGAAGGCAATGGCACCCCACTCCAGTACTCTTGCCTGGAAAATCCCATGGATGGAGGAGCCTAGAAGGCTGTGGTCTATGGAGTCACTAAAAGCCAGACACGAGTGAGCGACTTCACTTTCACTTTTCACTTTCATGCATTGGAGAAGGAAATGGCAACCCACTCCAGTGTTCTTGCCTGGAGAATCCCTGGGACAGTGGAGCCTGGTGGGCTACCGTCTGTGGGGTCACACGGAGTTGGACACAACTGAAGTGACTTAGCAGCTGTGTTATATAGTCTGAAGTCAGTGAGTGTGATACTCTGATCTGTTCTTTTTTTTTGTTGAGGTTGCTGTGGCTGTTTAGGGTCTTTTGTGTTTCCATATAAATTACGGAGTTCTTTGTCCCAGTTTCGTGAAAAATATCATGAGTGTTTTGATAGGGATTGCACTAAATCTGTAGGTTGCTTTGGCTATAGGTAGGACTTATTGATGGTTTTGATTGAGGTGGATAAGCAGAGAACAAACAGATAGGACAGGCCTTTTTCTAATAGCCTGATAAGGAGGCTCCTATCTTACATTTTCAACCACCATACTTTCATTCACCTAACTTCCTCTCAGGAAGGTTAAACCATTTTTATCCTCCTCAAATATTGATTCAGCCCTTGCTACAGGAAGAAAAGTTCCATCTTTCCTAAACATCCTGTGCATGTAGTTGGCCAGGTGTCAGCATGCTTTTTAGGAAACCACATAGTAAGTATTTTAGGTTTTGCAGGCCACATGTCCTCTTTCATCCCTTTTTAACACTACCATTAAAATGCAGTTTCATATTATGAGTACAGCTGTGTCTTAATAATACTTTGCTTATGAAAATTAAAATTTGAATTTCATATAGTTTTAACATGTCGCAAAATATCATTGTTTTCTTTGAGCCATTTGAAAGTATAAAAACCAGTCTTAGTTTGCAGGGTATACAACAGCAGGGGTAGACTGGAAAATTTGCCCTGTGAACCATAGTTTACTAAATACTATGCTAGACTGTTGCTTTTTGTCATGTTCTACCTGTCACTGTTATGCTCTTTTAGAAAGTTTTCAGAATCTCTAATATGTTGGTGCTTTTCTCTCCCTCTTAGTGGTCTAAGGCTCAGCCTTTCATTCTACTCAGACCTTCAATGAATTGGATGAGGTCTGCCCACATTAGGGAGGACAGTCTACTTAGTCTGCGGATTCAGATGTTAATGTCATCCAAATACACCCTCATGGTAACACCCAGAATAATGTTTGATCAAATATCTTGACTACCTAATGCAAAGAACTGACTCATTGGGAAAGACCCTGATACTGGGAAAGATTGAAGGCAGAGGGAGAAGGCAACAACCAAGGATGAGATGGCTGGATGGTATCACTGACTTGATGGACATGAGTTTGAGCAAACTTTTGGAGTTAGTGATGGACAGGGAGGGCTGGCATGCTGTAGTCCATGGGGTCGTAGAGAGTCAGACGTGACTGAGTGACTGAATTGAACTGAACTGAATGGAAATATCTTGACGCTGCATGGCCCAGTCAAGTTGACATGTAAAATTAACTATCATTGTCGTATAGCTAGTAAATGATAGAGCTTGGTTTCACAACAGTAATGAACTGTGTCATGACAAAATTCAGGCTTTTATTTACTGTCTGTACCTAGGCCCAAACTCAGCATTTGTATCCTTCTAAATTAGTCCTTTATTTTAGCCAGTTTATGGTTGGATATTTGCCTAAGCAATGAGGGATATTTGTCTTGCTAAAATGAGTAAATTCAGAGAGAGCAGTATGGTTAGAGACTGTGATATGAAACAACAGACAGTAAGTGGGACATATTTAACTCAGAGATCAATGATTTTGAGTTTCAGAAGACCTGTCTTAACCTTGTGAAAAAGAAATTAGACCCCTTTGTTTCTCCAGAGCATAGAAATTTCATTTTCAACTCAGATTAAAGAACTTTCTATCACAGCTGTCCAGAACTGAAATAAGGTTTTTAATCATTAAAAAATACTTTCTTTTAAAAATCTTTTGGATTTTAAGGGCATGTTCTTACCTTTTGTATTTTTTCATTTCCCAAGATGGAGGGTTAAAAACAAGGTAAAGTCTGTGTTGTGTTACAGTTTCGTCACTCTCCAGAATGAAAGATTTGAAATTAATTTTGTAGTCTGTTTGATATTCTAAGATTATTTTTTAAAAATTTGAAGAGCAAGTCATGCTTCCTTTTTCTATTTTTTTTTTTATTTTGTTTAGTTGCTAAGTTGTGTCCAACTGTTTGTTTCTCCATGGACTGCAGCACGCCAGTCTCCTTTTTCTATTAACATTTCCTAAATAAATTCATATGAAAGTAATGAATTACTATCATATATGATGATCATTTTCCCTCACTGAACTTTCAGATTGTTCAATTGAGAGCTTATCAATTCAGTTCAGTCACTCAGTCTTGTTCTTGTGACCCCGTGAATCGCAGCAAGCCAGGCCTCCCTGTCCATCACTAACTCCCAGAGTTCACTCAAACTCACATCCATCAAGTCAGTGATGCCATCCAGCCATCTCTGCCTCTGTCGTTCCCTTCTCCTCCTGCCCCCAATCCCTCCCAGCATCAGAGTCTTTTCCAATGAGTCAATGCTTTGCATGAGGTGGCCAAAGTACTGGAGTTCATCTTTAACATCAGTCCTTCCAAAGAACACCCAGGACTGACCTCCTTTAGAATGGACTGGTTGGATCTCCTTGCAGTCCAAGGGACTCTCAAGAGTCTTCTCCAATACAACAGCTCAAGAGCATCAATTCTTCAGCGCTCAGCTTTCTTCACAGTCCAACTCTCACATCCATACATGACTACTGCAAAAACCATAGCCTTGACTAGACGGACCTTTGTTGGCAAAGTAATGTTTCTGCTTTTGAATATACTATCTAGGTTGATCATAACTTTCCTTCCAGGGAATAAGCATCTTTTAATTTCATGGCTGCAGTCACCATCTGCAGTGAATTTGGAGCCCAAAAAAATAAAGTCTGACACTGTTTCCACTGTTTCCTCATCTATTTCCCGTGAAGTGATGGGACCAGATGCCATGATCTTCGTTTTCTGAATGTTGAGCTTTAAGCCAACTTTTTCACTCTCATCTTTCACTTTCATCAAGAGGCTTTTTAGTTCCTCTTCACTTTCTGCCATAAGGGTGGTGTCATCTGCCCGTCAGAGGTTATTGATATTTCTCCCAGCAATCTTGATTCCAGCTTGTGCTTCTTCTAGCCCAGCGTTTCTCATGATGTACTCTGCATATAAGTTAAATAAGCAGGGTAACAATATACAGCCTTGACGTACTCCTTTTCCTATTTGGAACCAGTCTGTTCCATGTCCAGTTCTAACTGTTGCTTCCTGACCTGCATATAGGTTTCTCAAGAGGCAGGTCAGGTGGTCTGGTATTCCCATCTCTTTCAGAATTTTCCACAGTTTATTGTGATCCACACACTCAAAGGTGTTGGCATAGTCAGTAAAGCAGAAATATATGTTTTTCTGGAATTCTCTTGCTTTTCCATGATCCAGCGGATGTTGGCAATTTGATCTCTGGTTGCTCTGCCTTTTCAAAAACTAGCTTGAACATCTGGAAGTTCGTGGTTCACATATTGCTGAAGCCTGGCTTGGAAAATTTTGAGCGTTACTTTACTAGCATGTGAGATGAGTGCCATTGTGCAGTAGTTTGAGCATTCTTTGGCATTGCCTTTCTTTGGGGTTGGAATGAAAACTGACCTTTTCCAGTCCTGTGGCCACTGCTGAATTTTCCAAATTTGCTTATCAGTAGCCCGGTCTTAATTCTCTTAATTGAAGTGATTATGTTAACTTTCTCAGCTGACTCAAGATCTTGGTCCCTTTTTTCATAGATAAAGAGCTTTTTGTGATAAAAATATGCATGTGTGCTGAGTTGCTCAGTCGTGTCCAACATTTTACGACCCCATGGACAGTAGCCTGCCAGGCTCCTTAGTCCATGGGGATTCTCCAGGCAAGAATAATTGAAGTAGGTTGCCATGCCCTCCTCCAGGGGATCTTCCCAACCCAGGGATCGAACCTGGGTCTCCTGTTGAGGTCCTTTAATGGACCAGACCTGGTGGTCCAGAGTTGACGATTAGAAAGTAAAAGAGAGAGAAAGGCTGATATTCCTTGGTTTACACAGAAAACCAATAAAGCCCTTTGACACAGGGCTTGCACTGCTACACGTAGGCACCAGGCGCCCTCTCGAGGGGGGTGAAGGCACAGTGTGCCTTTTCGAGAGGGTCTTAGAAGCCCAGGCAAGAAAGTGAGGTCAGTGGGCTTCTGAGCTCCAAAGAATTAGCCTGAGAGAGAGAGAGAAGGAAAGAAAGACAGGGGGACCCAAGCTCTGATGGGGCGAAGGTGTTTTATTCAACATAGTGTGAGTATATATACTGTCTTACAAGGTAGCTATTTTTAGCAGAGATAAAAATCAAAAGTCCAGACTTACAATTTATCATAAGGCAATCCATATCAAAAAGAGAGGGTTGTAAATAATCACTTTTACCATATGGTTCATAAAAAGGAAGAGAGTCGTAAATAGTTATTTATCACTGTATGGAAAAACTAACAAAGGAAATGAATGCATTCTTCAGCCTAGGGAGTAGTTTGCTACTCCACTTATTTCTGAATATTCAGGAATTAATAGGGACAGAGGATTCATGACAGATCCAAAACAGCACACAGGAAGCCTCCTGTTAAATGTTTCCTGACAGTCTCCCACATTGCAGGTGGATTCTTTACCATCTGAGCCACCAAGGAAGCCCCAAAAATACATAATAGAAAATTTATTATTATAATCATTTTTTAAAGTGTGCAGTTCAGTGGCATTAGCTATATTTATGATGTGTAAACACTGTTACTATCTTTTTCCAGAACTTTTTCATTATCCCAAATGAAAACACTTTACTCATTGAGCAGTAACTTCCCACTCCATCACTGCAGTGTCTGGTAGCTTTATATTATTTCCTGTCTCTCTGAGTTTGCCTGTTTACATAGCTCACATAAGGAATCATGTAATATTTGTTCTTTGTTAACATTTGCATACTGTTTTTCACTTTGCAGTGTTTCCATCTTATAGCATGTATCAGAACTTCACTCCTTTTTATAGCTGTATAATATTTCATTGTGTGTATAGAGCAGATTTTGTTTATCCATAGAGCTGTTGGCAGGCACTTGTCCTCTTTCCATCTTTTTGCCTATTATGGACAATGTAATGAATGTTGGAGTTTGAGTATCGGTTAGAGTTTGTTTAGGTATATACCTAGGAGTAGAATTGCTGAATTATATGTTTAACTTCGTGAAGAACTGCCCATGTGTTTTCCACAGTGACTTAACCATTTTGCATTCCTTCTAGCAATACACAGAGGTTCCAGTTTCTCTTATGTCCTAGCAACTTTGGCTCTTTATTGGGTGATAGCCATTCTAATGAGTTTGAAGTTGTATCTCATTTGTGGTTTTGATTTGCATTTTCCTAATAATTTGTGATGTTAACCTTTTTTGCAGTCTAGACACACTAAAATTTTTCTAAATCATTGAGTAATGATTTCTTTTTGCTTGACTTCCTCAATTTATCTCCTTTTCTTCTTTATCCCTCCTCAGTTTATTACCCTCTCTTTCACATTTTACCGTAAGCAGCAAGGAGAAAGCTGTACATGCCTTCAGTAGTTTGCTTGGAAATCTCAACCAAACATCCAGGTTTATCACTTATAAGTTCTCCTTTTCACACAATATTAGAATACATTTCAGTTTTGCTACATTGTAACAAAGATTTCCTTTCCTGTCTGTTCAATAATGTCTCATTCCATTTTTGAGACTTCACCAGAAGCCCCTTCATTGTTCCTATTTCTGGATCATTCTGTTCCTGACACATACATTCTTTAAGATGATGGAGAATCTACCTATTTACTTCTTTCTGCATATCCATCAAAATCTCCTTAATATCTTTGTTTCTACCAGCCGTCAAATCATTTTCTCTCATGTCATTTTCTCTGAAGAAAATAGTAGGATTATTTATTACATTTCAAGTAAATGTTATTTGTATTACATAAACTACTTTATTATATGTCTATTTCAAGGTAATACTCATGTGTTATATTTTTCTAATGGCAAAAATTTGGTTTTTAGTGTAAACAATGACATTTTGCATGTAAACACACATAAGGCAAACTATTTAATGTTTCAGGTAAAAGTGGTAATACATTAGGATTCCCTGGTGGTTCAGTAGTTAAAACTCCACACTCTCATTGCAGGGGGCACAGGTTTAATCTCTGGTCTGGGAACTAAGATCCTGCATGCTGCATGGTGTGGCCTAAAAAAAAAGAAAAAGAAAGTGGTGATACATTATTCCCTCCGTCATAAGAACTGACGTGGAGTTATTATCACTGAATATGAGGCAGGTTTTGACATCTAGAATATCAAACATAGTATGTTTTGTCTTTGACATATTGTGACTGGTCATAGAATTTTTTTACAGTATCATGTGCATTCCTTGTATTCAGTAAATATCTGGCTAATCAGTCTTAACATACCAGCATTACAAGCTACTTCTCTGTTGCCTTTTTATTCTTAAAATTAACCCTAGATATTCATTCATGCTGACATGCAGAAATGAATGTCATATCCTCTGTATAACCTGCAAATTGTTTAGAAGGGCTTGATATATCAACACTGTATATGGTTGGTTTAACAACTACTGTAAGTCCTTGACCACAGTTTTCTCTGGGTTGATTGACATATTATGTCATCCACTGACCTTCGTCTACTTAAATTCTCTGGTAAATAAAATAATATTCTGCTTTTTAAAATCACTTGACCTGAAGTGTCATTGAATATCTGACTTCCAAATCCGATTGATCCACTAAGGAAGATGGCACTTTAGTAATTGAAGGACATTTAGTCATATTATATACTAATTCAACTAAATATGGCTGAAAGAAACCTTTGCCTAATATAATTTTGATTTCCTGTTTTAGGAACCCTGGTTCTATGGATCACCAATATTTGCTTTGAGACATGCTTTAGATTTTTTTTCTGGAAGCCCTATAAATACTGTAAAAATTCAGTATATTGTTGTAAAGACCTATGGTAAGTGGGGTTTTTTTCCCCTTCATTTTCGTCTGTCCGGTTCATGTTGGCATTAAGTCTTATGGATGTTGTAATACTGCTCCCTGCTGGACATAGTGTAGCTTTTTAAAGTTGGCACTTAATATATGGGCAAATAACTGATTAGCTGGACCTAGTCTGGTGGGAAATCCTTGAGTGCATTTACACACACAAAAAAAACACAACAGTATATAACCAAAGCAACTCTGTTTTCATTTTGTGTAATACTGTTGCCATTGTATTGATATCTGGAGCCTAATGAAAGTGCTTACAGTCTTGTTTCTATATTTTATTATGTGTGCTTCCTGGATAGTGGCATCTAAAAGCTGTAACAAACATATGTTAAAGGACGCTTATAGTTGATGGAATTTTTAGGATTTCCTAGACAATATTTATATGCATGTTTTTGCAATTTGTCAGTTTATTATTAGTATTATCTCTTTTGTAATCATATAATCATTTAAATTCCCTGTATATTTGTTTTTCCAAATGTAGTATTTAGAACAGCTTCAGTATAATTTAAATTAGACACTGCTGGATCTATTTAGAGTGAGTTGCCCTTAATCCACCTGTAATGCAGGAGACCCTGGTTTGATTCCTGGGTTGGGAAGATCTGCTGGAGAAGGGATAGGCTACCCACTCCAGTATTCTTGAGCTTCCTTGGTGGCTCAGTTGGTAAAGAATCTCCCTGCAATGTGGGAAACCTGGGTTTGATCCCTGGGTTGGGAAGACCCCCTGTAGAAGGGAGTGGCTCCCCATTCCAGTATTCTGGCCTGGAGAATTCCATGGACTATAT
Organism: Redunca redunca; assembly: GCA_006410935.1. Taxonomy (NCBI): domain Eukaryota; kingdom Metazoa; phylum Chordata; class Mammalia; order Artiodactyla; family Bovidae; genus Redunca; species Redunca redunca. The sequence continues at coordinate 284,794 of SJYQ01001699.1, forward strand.
AGTCTATGGGGTTGCAAAGAGTCGGACACGACTGAGCAACTTTCACTTTCACCCTTAATTAAATTTTATGCAGTAAACTTCAAGTGTACCTTGTTTTGTATCCATCCTGTAATTTAACTATTATAGTTTCTAGTACACTCAGTGACCCATTCTCACACAGAGTGACATTGGATTGGACCTGAAGTGTCATATCTGTGTCCATCCTATAACGAACCCTCACAGTGAATGCAAACATACATATTCTTAAAATTGTTTTTAAACTTGTGAGAGTTGAAAATATTTGTCTTCCTACTTTTGAGCTAAATTATTATATACTTTTTGGAGTATAGTTTGCATAAAATGTAATATAGATTTTATGCAACATAGATTGGATAAATGTAGCTTTATCCAATGGATAAACTGGATGTAATGTAGATTTTTTTTTGAATAAACATACATTTTCTTGAAAAGAAGAAAATGTGACAGATACAACATAGAGCTAAGCAAAGATTTAGCAGATTAACCAATCTTACACTCTTTAATGGTCTGGTTTCTTTTTTTGTGTGGCCATTTGGAAAGCCTGTGACATCTATTCTTAATTAGGATTCTGAAGAATTAGGCATAATAACTTACTTATTCTTAAAATATTGGAATAAAAATTTGAAATGTAGACCAAGAAAATACAAGATTGTTAGTAAAAAAGAAGCTCCCTTTCAGACTATATTATTTCAGAAAGTATATCATTTTAAACCTTTTTATTATAAAATGTAACACTATATAGAAACATAAATGTATAGTAAAATGAATAAACATAAAGCAGATATTCAGTAACCATAGAACACTACTGACATCCCAGAAGTCCTTAGTATAATCTTCCTTTTCTTTAAGGTAAACAGTTTCCTAACAATTAGATAATTCTCTATATAATTTTGTCATTTTTATGTGTATTCCTCAGCAGTATGTTCACTTTTTGCCTCATTTTGATCTTTTTGGGATCATATGTATTCTTTTTTTGGTTAAATATTTTTGTATTTTTGTTGGAAATGTTTTTGTTATTTTCAAGGTGAAGAGTATGAAGAAACAGATTGTAAGATAAAATCAGAGAGGGCTGGCTTCGCTGTACTGAAGAGCTTAGGGAAAGGAGGAGTTGTAGGGAATTTAGAAGTAGCAGCAGTCAGAATGGGATCAGGATATCTAGGGACAAGCTTGTCGTCTTTCAGGGGAAGTGAAAGGCCAATAAATTGGCTAAGAAAGGACAGCATTCTTGAGGAATGTATTTGAATGAGGCATGGAAAGCATTATGCTAATGGAGCCTATCATAATGCTGCCAACAATAGTAAGGAAGATCAGATGAGTTATCTAGTCTGCACTGCCTGCAGGTTTCCAAACCTGATGTTATTGCAATCCTCACAGGATATCTCTTGGAACGGGTCTGGGACAGAAGCTCAGAGACCCTTCTCAGTAGGGATGGAGGCGACACTGCTGCTGTCACTGTCACTGCTCAGCCCCCTCCACTGCATGGCAAAGGGTGGAGGAAATTCCCAGCAATATGTGGCCCAGGCCTTGCAGCAGCATCATGGAGGTTCAACTGGATGAGCTCCCTGAGTACCTTCTTTGGACCAAGTACTTGAAAGTCACAACTCACAGGGTAGATCCTGTAGAATGTGGCGCAGATGTTCAGGCCAAAGAGGTCTCAAGAGTTGGCTTGTATATGTACCAGGTAATGAGGGCAATGTCCTTGCTGTGCTTGGGCTTCTCCCCTGGCCTAGGCCATATGACAGCGCTTACTCCTGCTGGAACTCTAAATTTGCTTGAACTCCAGGATCGTTAAGCATGTACCCTCTTCTAACAATTGGAAGAAGACCTCACAGTCCACAGAGGTCCTACCCTTCTCTGTCACCAGTGTTAACTGCAGGGTCTCCAGTGCTGTGTCTAGGAGTGCTGGCAGGGGTGGTAACTGTGATCACAGACACAGCAAGATGTGGTGGAGCCATGAGCACCCCCAGACCCTACAGCCAGTCTCAGAGTTCAGATTGGATCTTGATTTGCACTTGGAGACTGTGATCACCTTTGTGCTTCTCTTTGGGTTAGTGCTCGACTTCTGTAGTGTAACACTGCTGCAGCTGTGGGGTGCCACAGGTGGGCCTGCTGAGTGCCATTGTCTGGGGTCACATGCATTCTTTCTTCCATTACCTAGCATTGTGTTTTGAAGATCATGTATAGAGTTGGATGTAGTTTTATTTTGTTTATTTTCGTTATCATGTGTTATTCCTTTGGAATGAATATGGCAGAATTTATTCATTCTGTTGTTGGTGGATGTTTGGGTTCTTTCTAGTGTTTGATTGTTGTAATTAACATTGCCATGAACATTCTTTTATATATCATGTGTTGATTTTTATGTGTCATGTGAAAACGTCATACATTTTCAGGCTAAAGATAGATGATTATAGTGGTATTTTATGAGTATGTGTACATGAGAAAGTTATTATGTCCTGAGAGTAACACACATTAAATATTGAAAAAGATTCTGAATCGATCATTATTTCTTTACTGCAGGCCTTAAATATATGGTAGAATGTCATGTAACTTGTGACAGTTCAAAAATAGTATACATACACATATAGCTATAGGACCTAATGTAGTAACTCTTTGTTTGCTTTATTAACACGATTCCATTTACTATCATATTGTGTTTTGTATAATTTCACTTTACTGATGAAGCAACTGTGGAGAACTAGAGATGTTGAGTGACTTATACAAGGTTATTTAGTAAGTTGGAGCTAGAATCCAGACCAGCCTGTCTACTTGGCAGTCACAACTTAAAGAAAACAAAGTGAAAGCAAAATCAGGATATTTTCTTGAGTGTGTCCAGTCATTGAAGTGGAAAATTTGCATGACTAGCTTTTAGAAATTATCAGATATTCTTTTGACTCTTAACCAAGAACTGGCCTTGCACAGGGAATTGTATGTATAAAGGCGCCTGAAATGTTATTATACCTTATCACAGTTCATCTTCTGAAAGGCAGCTATAGTATATTATCACTTTGAGTGAGAATTTTACTTACATAATTCCTCATTCACTGGGCTCTTATTAACAAGTGGTATACTATTACTCATCTGTTAGTTTGTGAATAATTGAATCTTACCCTTTTACGTGCCAAAATTTATTTCATAGGAATATTTTTTCTAAAATGTTTTTGAAATGTAAAATGTACCCTTTGTTTTCTTAAACAAGACAAATTGCGTATAATGTAACTTGTTTTGGTTTTCTTTTGATGGCTCAGAGTTGTTGTGAACAACAGTCATTTCATAGAGTTTATATGATTTCTGCATAGATCATTGTGCTGTATAGGCCTGTTCTCCTAAACTGTCCTACAGCGATAAACTTTTATGTCCTGGGTGCTACTTATGATGTCATTTTTTGTTTGTTTGTTTTGTTTTACCTTTCTTAAATCTTGTTTTTTTGCTCTCAGTGCATTATACTGATTCTAATATAAAAATTAGCATTTACATATACATTGCTTACGTGAGATCTTAAGTATAGTTCTGCCTCATGTGCTAATGAAGGGCATAGAATGTGTGCTTTTTAAAATTTACTTTGGGATCAGCAACTAGTCTTGCCACTTTGTTCCAGGGGACTGAGATTATTTTAGAATCTGATTTATGGATGATTGAAATGCAACATAGATTTCATGTATCAATACTGTTATATTCTTATTCGTGGAATAAGAATTATCATGTACATATTTTCTTACAAAGCAATAATATTGAAACTGGATTTACTTATGTGTGTGTGTGCTCAGTTGTGTCTGATTTTTTGCAATGCTGTGGACTATAGCCCATGAGGCACCTCTATCCATGGAATTTGTCAGGCAAGAATACTGGAGCAGGTTGCCATTTCCTACTCCAGGGGATCTTCCCCATCTGGGAATTGAACCCTCCTCTCTTAAGAATTCCTTAAATAGGAAGTCCAGTGAACTCAAATGGCTGCTTTTAATTATGAAATATTTGATAGGATAGGGTTTGAAATAAAAACAGTGTATTATGTAACACTGCCTGTTGAAAATGGCAGTCATAAAAATTAAACCACCTTTGAAATGATAGTTTTGTAAATAAAAATATAGAAGTAACATAGATTTGGTTTCCTGAAAACTCTGAAGCGCTTCAGGAAAACATTCTTTTAAAAGGGAAATGCATGTTTGACTGCTTCCCCAATTATAAATTATTGAATGAATTTAAAGGAAAAATTTGGAGTGGAGGGCTATATTTGTTTTTAAATGAAAGGAAATATTAGGAAGAAAGCATGTTATGTGTTAATATTGTGATATCCTACATCAATGAAATTTTTTTTTTCAGTTTGAAAATTAAGTCAGCAAATTTTACATGTGCATTTGGGGGAGAAGAAGCAAAGAGCTTCATACAGTTTTTTTCCAATGAAAACATCTTTGAGGACTAGCTTTTTCTGGGATACATCTGAGATGTATATGTGGTGGAAGCAAAATGACATAGCCCCCATAAAAGAAAAATTAGCAATTTGTAGAAAAAGACCTGTGCCATTTACACATTTGTTTCAGAATCAGTTCTGGGAATTTGTTACAGATATACTTATGTATTAATAGTTATAAAATGACATGCATAAAAGTTTTCATTATAGCTTCATTTGAAGTAGCAACAGACGGAAGCATGCCTAATGCCTGTCAGGAGGGTACAGTCCATGGGGTCACAGTGGTTAAATGAGCTCTGCCATAGCCGTACAGTGAAATACTCTACAGCTTTAAAAATAGAAAGTATGTTCTCTGTATGAAGATTCAGAACACTGTTACTTGAAAAAAGCAGTGCTCAAACAGTACTCAGTCGCTTAGTCATGTCCAACTCTTTGTGACCCCATGGACGGGTCATGTAGCTTGCCAGGCTCCTTTGTCCATGATATTTCCCAGGCAAGAATACTGGAGTGGGTTGCCATTTCCTACTCCAGAGGATCTTCCTGACCCAGGGATCGAACCCATGTCTCTTGCATTGGCAGGCAGATTCTTTACCATTGCACCACCTGGGAAGCAATGTTCAGAGTGTGTAGTAAACTATTTTTTGTATAAAGGAAGTGAGGAATGAAATCAGTATTCATAATTGCTTATATTTGCATAAAGAAAATCTGAACATGTATATAAATTCTAAATCTTATATGTTGATGAGTAAGGAGAACAACCTAGTTGGGACTTTTACTATATGTCTTTTAGATTGTTTTTGAATATGTGAATATGTTATTAATTAAAAATAATTTTGTTTTGTTAGTCAAATGAGAGAGAAAGGGATAAACCTATTGTATTTTCCATAAAATTAGCCAGTTTTATTCCTTTTTCCCCAGAGTCTGGGATATAGTTGGTTGTTGTTCTGTTGCTAAGTTGTGTCTGACTCTTTTGCAACCCCATGGACTATAGCCCACCAGGCTCCACTATCTATGGGATTTTCCAGGCAAGAATTGTGGAGTACATTGCCATTTCCTTCTTCAGGGGATCTCCCTTACCCAGGGATCAAACCCAAATCTCCTGCATGCCTCTCTTGCATTGCAGGTGGATTCTTTACCCTTGGGCCCCAGGGAAGCCTAGGATATAGTTAGCACTGAATAAATATTTATTATACAAATGAAATATAAGCTATATAATAATCTTTAGGTGATCTCTTTTAGCTGACTTCTTAAAGTATCTTTTCAATAAGGGAAAAACAGTGCTCTAAGTCATGTGTTAATTCCAGTATAGAAGTGAGGGATAGTATTTAAGTGGGAAATAATAAGCCTCGTGTGCTGCAGTTCATGGGGTCGCAGAGTCGGACAACAACGAATAAACAACAATAGTAACAGCTTAATTTATTGTCAAATTATCATGAATTTACATTTAACTTGTAGGATATTGATATTAAAGAATTTTAATTTCACTGAAAAGTAAAATGAATGTTTTCAAAAGATGGACATTAAATTAGGTAAGGTTTCATAATAAAAAGCTTATGAAATTTGAGAGCACAGGGGAAAATGGCTACATATTCTTTATACTTACCTTATCTTCTGTCATACTATAGTTTCTCACATGAGGGCAATTTTCAGTCCTGAGATAATTTTAGAAGCACTGTTATAATAGCAGCAGCACCTGTAGCTACTCCTGACACAGAGGCCAGTTATCTCTGAAAATATGGTATTTTAGTTTGGGAATTGAGGGAAGATAATAGGGTAAATGGCTGTTGCTCCTCCATTTATGAGTTCATGAACTTACCTTACGGTTTGCAGATCTGATCTTTCAGATAAGTAGTATATGAACCTTTCGTTTCATCTTTAGATTATTTACACGTCGTTGTTGTTTGGTCGCTAAGTTATGTCTGACTCTTGTGACCCCATGGACTATATATAGCCCATCAGGCTCCTCTGTCCGTGGAGTTTTCCAGACAAGAATACTGGAGTGAGTTGCTATTTCCTTCTCCAGTGGATCTTCCCAACTTAGAGATAGAACCCACGTCACCTACCTTAGCAGCAATGAAGAATCTCACTGAGCTATCTGGGAAGCCCCTCGATATCCATTTCTTGTTACTAAATTTCTTATGATAATGATTTTGACTCCCTTTGTGTATCTGTATTTATGTGCAAAAGTGCCTTTTTAAAGAAAGGAGTATATATGGAAAAGTGCACATAAGTGGATGGATGGCTCAATGAATTTTTCAGAAGCCAAATACAATCATGTAACCAGCACTGAGATACCAAAAGGAACATTATCAGCACTCTAGAAGACACCTTCATGCTCTCTTCTATCCTCCGTTTCCCTCTCTGCACAAGGATAACCACTACCTTGACTTTTCACATCATAGATTATAACAGTTTTGCTTTTGTATTTTATATATAGAATTATACAGTATAATTTTTTATGTTTAGTTTCCTTTGCTAAAGATTGTATCTTGAGATTCATCTACATTGTTGCATGTGGTTGTAGTCTGTTCAATTTCATTACTACATTCCTTTGTGACTATATCACAACTATTTTTTTAATCTATTCTGTTAATGGACATTTGGATGATTTCCATATAATGTTAAGTATATACATTCTAATACATATCTCTTGATTGATATATTTGCGTGTTTTTTTTGAGCAAACGTCTAGCAGCAAAATTACTGGATCATAACTGTATTTATTTCCAACTTTAATCAAAATTGCCAGTTTTCTGAAGTGGTTGTGCTAGTTTACATTCATGTGAGAGTTTAAGTTGCTCTGTGTCTTTGCTCACACCTCATTTCCCCAATCTTCTTCATCCTTCCATTCTGATGGGTATAAAGTACTAAGACTTATGTTGTTTAATTTCTAGTTTCCTGATGATTAATGAAACTGAACACTTTTTCATATGTAAATCGACTGTTGGATTAGTCTCTTTTGTGAAGTACTTGTTCACTTCTTTGCCCACTTTTTTGTTGAGCTATCTGTTTTTCTCTTTGATTTTGGGGGAGTTCTTTATATATTCAGAATATGAGTCCTTCTTTGTACAAGTATTGCAAATATTTCCCCAACCCTGAGATTTGCCTTTTTAATCTATTAATAGTGCTTTTGATGAACAAGTTTATGACTTTAAAGTAATCTAGTTTGTCATTTATGTTTAGTGTTTTTTGTGTCTTAAGAAGTGATTCTCTTTTTAAACTCAGTCTATGTCTCTAGACCGGAGAAGGCAATGGCACCCCACTCTAGTACTCTTGCCTGGAAAATCCCATGGACAGAGGAGCCTGGTAGGCTGCGATCCATGGGGTCGCGAAGAGTCGGACACGACTGAGCGACTTCACTTTCAGTTTTCACTTTCATGCATTGGAGAAGGAAATGGCAACCCACTCCAGTGTTCTTGCCTGGAGAATCCCAGGGAGAGGGGAGCCTGGTGGGCTGCCGTCTGTGGGGTCACACAGAGTCGGACACGACTGAAGTGACTTAGCCGTACTAGTAGTATGTCTCTAGACAGAAAAAGAAAGTGCACTTTTATAAATGAACATGATCATGTACCTCCTACAGAATACTCCCTTAAGAAAGTAGTGTGTAATCTATATGTTTACCTTGCGTGCATGGTCAGTCGCTTCAGACTCTTTGTGACCCTATGGACTATAGCTGGCCTGGTCCTCTGTCCATGGAATTTTCCACGCAAGGATACTGGAGTGGGCTGCCACATCTTCCTCAGGGGATCTTCCTGACCTAGGAATTGATCCCATATCTCCTGCATTTGAACTGATTCTTTACCACTGAGGCACCTAGGAAGCTCCTCACCTGTACCTATAATGTACTTCATTGTCTTTAAGTAAAGTTCACTAGAAAATTCAGCGAAGAATTTCTGAGGTTGGAAAATGTTATGATTTTTAATATTTTTAACAATTCTCTCTTTCATAAAAATGTTTATCCATGAAATTTTGTGATGTGTTTACAGATATAATTCTAGTTACCTCATTTGGGTATAGTTTACTCTGTTAAAGTTCAGGATATTTAATTGATGAAAAATAGGTATTAACTTTTGTCACCAAAGCAATATAAATACTATTATATTTGAAAATTATTTTTATAGGCCTCTTATTCATTATTTTGATCTTAAGTAGGTTTTTTTGTGAGCATTCATTTGTATACAAGTTATGAACATTCACAAGGCCTTCAGTGATATTTTTATTATTCAAAAATATTTGATATATTTGTTCTATGTGCTGTTATTTACATTGCAGCAAAGTGTTTCTATATACCCTGGTATTTTAGTTTTTATCTTGTCAATAATGTTTATTATTAGCTTAATGATTATTGTATTATTTAATTATACATTTGTATTTCATGAGATATAATTGCCTGCTTGAAAATGTATTTTGTCTCTGATCACAGTGCTGAAATTATTAATAAAGAAAGGTGATTATACGTGACTCTTAGCACTTAAATATTTTTCACTTGTCATCTACATTTTTTAGTTTAAAGCAACACATTAAATATAATTTTATCCTGGCTTTTATTTTAATTCATGCATTTAAAAACTGAAATTCAGATAAAAGATATTTTCAAAATAAATTCAGCATATTATTTATGAGTGGAGCAACACATTAGCATTGGGTTCACAATAGATCATATCGCTTTTATTCCATCTTACAAGCTTAGCAGCACAAACAGAATAATCAACATATTATTTGGCTGTCATCTGCTGAACAGAAACCAGAGATCACAAGGAGGTTTTCCCTAGCTGTGGTGATGGCCTTTTTGTTCCAAGCCCCCATCTGGGAGGGCCATGGTGTGTTATCATATGGAACGCGGGGTTTTCTGTAATCTGCTTAGCTGCACTGCAGTTTGAATCTTCATTCCATGTTTGTGTAATTTATAATTTTAATGAGACCATGGCTCTTGTGGGCTTTGAAATATATTAAAAGCTCTTTTGTGCATATGCTTTTGTTCTTGCTTAATAGGCTCAGTGTATTTAAAACTGATGAATTTTTATTCATGAATTTGGATGTCTGGGGATTAACTTAGACTGAATATCATTGCACTCATATATTGATGACTCGAAAGTTTGTTATTGTTGTTACTTTGGGTATTTTTGTGTGTCTATGTCTTTGTGACACTTGTATCCATAAAAGAACTTAAATAATTAAAGGATAGGAAAAAGTGGTATGGCTAAGTCATGAGAAATTTCTTTCGATTTTACCCATCTTATTAATTGATACTCACATTTCATCTTTAGTTTTAGTGCTTTTAGATATATATTATGAAGGAATAATTATGAAAAAGCAACTTTTAAATTAATACCTTACATACTGTGTTTATATTGAAATAATTCCAATGTGTGACAGAGTTAGACTTTGTATTTTAATTGTATCATACCAGTTTTCTGTGGTCATACTAAATCAGCCATTAACTTTCTTGAATTAAATTAGGTATATGTTTCATATTTCAGCTATTTACAGTTTACCCTGTTTCTGTAAAAACCCTTTTTGTTAATGGATTTTTTTTTCTTTACCTACATTGTTGAAATGATGAGAAGACTAATGACAAAGCAGTTTTATAGTGGTTTATAAAATTGATCTTTTAAATTTTGTTGAAACTCTGAATACACTAAATGCTTCATATCTCTATTATAGTTATTACTCTTAAGTATAGTTTTAAAATTTGAATATAAATAAATATTGCACCTTAGGTGAAAATCATGGCCCATTCTAGATCCAGACTCTTGAAGTTTCTGTCTGTTGGACTCAATGAGGGGTAACACACATACCTTACTAGTCTTTTAGGAAATTGCCCAAGATGTAGCTTTTCTAAAAAACCTAGGTTTATTGTACTAAAGCATTTTTGTAACTATAAAACATCATTCATTTTTGGTACATGTTGGTTATCAATTTGGCTGGGCCCTTGTATTCCCTTACTAGTCTTAAGCTAGAAATATGAGATAGAAGCTAAAATGACAGCATTTTGTTTTTCTTTACTAAGCTTTTCTATCAGATTTGATACTGGAATGTTTGTTTTTCCAAATAATCCTCTGCTTTAGTGTTTTTATTAATAGTACAATTTCAGTTAGTTTAGGAATATATTATTGGAAATGGTCTGCTAAAGCAGTGCTGTTCAACAGAAATATAATGCAAGTCATATATATTATTTAACCCATTAAATTCAAAAGATTGTCTTTTCAACATGTAAATTAATGCAAGACATTTTATTCTTTTTTTGTACTATCTTCACAGTCCAGCATTTTATATTTACATCTCAATTTGGACTAGTCATGTCTCAAGTACTTGATAGCCTTATGTAGCTAGTGGCTACCTTGTTGAATACTGTTGCTCTACAGTATTATATATAAAAATCATAACAGAAATGTGTATTTTTTATATTCTTGATTGCTTTCCTGTACTATCCTAATAAAGGTAATCAAAGAGTATTCATGTGCTTACAGTTTTTTGATGCTGATGATATTGGTGCATGATTCATAGACAAAATCAGAATTATGCCACCTCAGTATTTATCAGATATTATGTAGATATGCTTACAGGTATTGTGATGATAAGGAAATAATAATGGCCAACATAGTGGATGTGATATGTTCCTCAACACTTGTGGGCAAATCAAATTTATCAAATAAGTCATATTTCAAGTATACCAAGGAGCTTAATTTTACAAGAATTCCATAACAAATCTTGATACTTTTTTTTTTTCCTTTGAATGAAGTTGAGAACTCCTCACATTCTTAGAATTTTTCTGGATAGGTATTTGTGTGAACAAATATGAATCTCTCTTTTCATGTATGTTTGCTTAAAGTTAGTATAGCTTTAAATTTCTTGGAAGAAAAAACCTGAACATACAAATACTGTTTTTTAAGTAGCTCTAGGATTCCATGCATTTTATTAATAAATCCTCTGTATATATGCAAATATAAAGAGAGGTTATTTCATTGAGTAAAGGTATATAGTTAAGAGTTCTAAAAGTCTCAATTACAGTTGATTTGTATTGGTTCAAATATTTTAAAGTGTAAAATGATCAAGATGATTTGTATAAAATACTGCTGCTACTGTACCTACTTTATAACAAAGTAGAGACCTTATTATGTGTCGTGGACCTTCTTGTTCATGTATGGTTTAGGGAGAAAATCCTGTTTGTGAAACTTCTGAATAATTCACAATTTCTAAATTTTTAAAGAAATGAGCTAATTTTTATGCGATATTCATGTAGATATTGCCTGGTGCCTGTTGTATTCTTTTACTCACTTAAATTTTTATTGACTTCTCTTTGTGACTTATGCATTTAAAGTGTTGGCATAAAATGTTAAACTATTCTTTAAACAATACCTCTAGTTTCTTAGAGATGATAAATCCATCCATTGATTTCCTAATTTTATTATGTACACAGTCAATTGTAATCCAAGATTACAGCAAACAAGATGTTAATTTCTAGCCATAATCTATGTACATTTCAATTACAGAGCATGATTGTTATAGAAGCACAGAATAAAAAGGAATAACATTTGTGCTATCCTCACAGGAGCTGTCAATAAAAGATGTAATAGGGGATTTAGGAATCTGGAAATGGCCAACTAATTTATGTGAATCTATTTTATTTGAGCTAGAAAGACCAAGCTTTTTTTCGTCTGCACTGCATATTGCAGAGCACAGGCTGTCTATAGAAAACCAGGCGGCTGCATATGGATAGTCCCTTGATATCATTCACTTGCTGTGTAATCTTATTATGCAAAGTTCTAATCTTCACCTAGAATGAATGCCTCTGGGTCAGAATATAGTCATATCAGGGTTTTTGAGGTCATGTTTTGTGATCCTTAGCTTATTCTTCTAAGTAGGGCTGGGATTTGAAGGGTATTCCCTGGACGCCAGCAGATAGACAACAGAACCTGCTGCCTTTTTGGAAGACAAGACCAACATGAGGTCCCTGGTAGGATTAAACTTGATTTGTAGCTGTAGGATTTTTTAACAGATGTATTATTGGACAGGGAATAGGGGGCCACCAGCACAGCAAAATTGAATCACAACTGGCATTCTCAGGGAGTTTGCTGCCTGCTAAAATAGCAGCTGCATGTGGATTTGACTTCTTTCAGGTGAAGCGACTTCCAGTCATTTGGAAAGGATGGGATGAAAAGGAACCTTGGTGATAATTTTGATGTCTGCGAGATTTAGTACCAGTGTAATGGGATTATCGGTAACACCTTCACTGCAGAAAAAGCCACCTGGCGTTATAACTGGCAGCAACTGAGAACTAATCCTTTCCCATCTCTTGGATGTCATTCATGAAGCTCAAAGAGATTTCTTTCCTGCTAACTGTGATTAATTTTATAAACAACAACAGCAAAAAAATCAGGTGATCAAGGCAAAGAATATGCTTTTTTATTATTTAGAATATGTTGCCTTATAATCTGTATGACTCATAAATTATGTAAGACATATATAGACTATGAACTAAATATGACTTAAAATGTTAAGAGAGAAAAGTTGATTCAGAGTGTCTTTTATGCTTTTTCCACTTTGGTGACATAATATATTTGCTATTGGTAAAGACTTATATTTGCGATTAAAGATTAATTTACATACATTGGTGTTTTTTTAGATAGAAGGCCATTATTAATAAATCCAACTGAGCATAGGTATAAGGAATGGGAGTAATTTGTCATATGTTTTACGTTTTTTTGTGACTGCTTCAATTCCTGCTCAATTAAATGTTTTCAGTGAATAAAATGTTTAATGATATCAAATATATCAACATACTTTTGATAATTAAGGAAATGCTGGCTCAATTTGCTGATATAAAAAGGGCTCTTTTGAAAGTATATGGTCTTATGTACAGGTCTTAAAATAGTTAATACTGAATGACTGTTTTTTAAAATCAAAAATTCTTAGTGTTTTCCTTTAGCAGATGGGGATTTACTTGCTTTAAATCATGTATTAGTTAACTGACTTTTTTTAAAGCATTTTATTTCAACCAAAAACTTTATCAAGTACTTTGTTTAGAGGTGTTAATTATTTTAATATTCTTCTCTTACACGGTCCAGAATAAACTGAGAGAAAATGAAGTGAAATTATCCCATCAGTCACCCAAACAGTATGCAACATAACTGCCAAGACTAGAAAAGATAATTAGTGTTGTCAGTGTTATGATCCTGGAGTACTTACTTTTAAAATATTTATTCACAGCACTTGATTTTTATCTTACTGTAGTTTTTGATTTAGTAGTTTTATATTTGAAAAAATGGATGATAAAACCTTAATTTTAATGTTTTCAAACTTAAAGTCTTAACTAAGTGTAGGTGACTAAAATGTTTTGAAATTATAAGAATAACTGAAATATAGTCATCTATTGTACATAAAATATTGCTATACTTATAGCCTCTGTTAACATATAGTAAGTACATTTACTTTTCTCTGTATGAGGTCTTTGTCTAAAAATTCAATAATNATTACTTGAATTTAATACCTTACTGATTATAAGAAAGTTGACTCATTGTTAAAAGCTACAACTAATAATTTATTGTACAAGTAACTCATAATGATGTCAATGAAAGTTAAGGGAGTTATTTTGGAGATAAGAAAAAGGGATGTAGGATTGGAGAAATGAAGAAAATTTTACTAATTGAGTCAGTTGTTATAAAAGAACAGGATGGGAAATCTTAGGACTTCTTGATTATTTAAGTGATGATGAATGTTTTTTCTTTATTGGTAATGTGTGAGCCTTAGTATTTTCTCCAAAGGACCATGTATGAACTGTAGGCTGGTACACAAAAGCTAGCCTATAATAATGCTAAATGATATTTCTTCCATTTGAATGAATATCCTTCAACTATTGTTTGTACAACTTGTATATTGTTCTGAAAGAAATGAATTATATAGCCATTGGGGAATTATTGGTGAATGAATGGGGTGGCTTTGGTATTTAACTGTTTGGAGGCTGGTACTTGATTGTATTAAAAGTGTCAACTACTTAATGCTTTATAAACATAAAATGAGTTTTGATTTTGTGTGTGTGTGTATATATACATGAGTGAATTTCAGAAAATAATATTGGATTTTTCAAATCATTGAAATGTTAGCATTATAAAGTTTGATGATGAAAATTTATAGAATTATCCCAAAGGTAGCAATTAGTTTAAAAATAATGAATGGTTAAATTTTGTCAAGTTTCTGAAAATGGTATATCTCAGTGGTTTCAAATGAAGCACAGAGTCCTTTACTGGATTTTCTGGGAGCTTATTAAAATGACTGATTCTGTAGCCTTGCTCCCACAGATTCTTATTCATTAGCTCCATGATGAGAGTCTGGAAGTTTCAAATTTTTTTTTTTTTTAAGTTTGGGTTTTAAATTAGGTTCTTGAATTATTTTGATTCTGCAGTCATATTTAAAGCAGTTTTCACTGCTTTAAACCTTACAGTGATGTCACTTATTTCCTCTGAGAATGAATCAAAATAAATAGATTACAGGGATAAGTGCTCCTTGATTTGCAGTTCTAGAAAATAAAAAATACCCTCTGCACAAGTCTTACAGTAGATTTAACATTATAGATTTGAACAATTGATTAGCAGCCTTGAAGGTGATTTTGCAATGTCAGGAATTTGAGTTACTTTGATAGAGAGGCTGCTGTGTGAGAATGAATTATTTAGCTATTGAACAGGGTACACCACTCAGCATCTATGTCTTAATGAGTCTTTGTTGTTCTCTCCTTGTCACAGTAACTTCCATTGAGTCTGAAGTGGACATATGTCTTTCAGCTACTTTATTTAGACTCTGATGCTGGGAGGGATTGGGGGCAGGAGGAGAAGGGGACGACAGAGGATGAGATGGCTGGATGGCATCACTGACTCAATGGACGTGAGTCTGGGTGAACTCCGGGAGTTGGTGATGGACAGGAAGGCCTGGCAGTGCTGCGATTCATGGGGTCGCAAAGAGCTGGACACGACTGAGTGACTGAACTGAACTGATACATATATATATACAAACATATGTATACTTATATGCTAAAAGTGTATTTTGCATAGATACCTTTGAACTTTAAAAATCATAGAGGTGTCAGGAATGTTTAAGTCTGCTGTTTTTTCTTATCCAGATGAAGGTAAATGTAGCAAAACTCTTAATACTACGATTTGTCTTCTGCTTCACATCTACTCTCTTCTCACCTTTTTCTTAATGTGAATCCTTCTTTAAATGCTAATATATTCACTAACTGTTCTGTTTTAAAAAAGTACATTAATCACTTTGGCTATACTTTAAAATGAATGAATTTCTGTAAACTGATATTCTCAATTAACCTGACACTTTACTTTTTTTTTTCTTTTTTTGAAACAGAATGCTTTCTCTTTTCAAAGGAATTCAACACCTGAACAATCAGGTGGATATTTTTTTTGTGCCTTTGGTATTCTGAAATACCCCAAAAGGCCTCTTCAATGCTTAGTTGTAAATCAAGATCTTAGACTTGTACCCCTATTCCCTGAAACTTCTAAGGATGGAGAAATGTCTACTTCTTTTTCCTCTTCTGGAGTTCATTCTGCTGCATCTTTTTAGCTAGTTTGATATATATATTTGCATATGTACTTTATTTCCCAGGGAAGAATATGGGAGTGGGTTGTCAGTTCCTTCTCCAGGGGATCTTCCCAACCTAGGGATTGAACCAATGTGTCTTGCATTGCAGGCAGATTCTTTACTGACTGAGCCACCAGGGAAGCCCCGTTTAGCTAGTTTTAACCAGTCCAACCTCTCTCCCATGCTTGTTTTATAGTTTCCAATAAATTTCTTTTGATTTTTATTGAGAGGCATATTGTGTAGTAGTGGATTTTAGAACCCAACTTCCTCATTTTGAATTCTGGCTCTGGTGTGTATGAGCTATGTGATTTGAATAGTTTGTTCACTTTCTGTTCCTCAGATACTTAAGTTCTCATAGAATTATTGTAAGAATTAAATGAGTTAATATATGTAGTTAGAATAGTGCATGTTCAGAACAGAACATGTTCTTGCATGTTCTTGGCATGCAAGAACTACTATTTGTGGCTATTGCTATTAGTTATTTTGGTTGGTGTTTGAGGATTTTTATGTGTATTGAAAGAAGCCATTATGACCTACATCTAACATAATGTTTTCTAACTTTATGTTATAGGAATAAGACATTTTTAAGTCTATAATGCAGATATCTGTTGAAAGTAGCCAACAACTTTGCTTTCTTATGCCAGCATTATGTGGAGTTTTGCTGTATTTTAATCAGAAGTCCCTTAAAGGTTTTCTGAAAGAAGTATCATCATATCTTTTCCTGTATTATGTGACACAGTCACAATTTAAAATTTCCTTTTTTTCCTAGCTTTTCTAGTAATTCTCTGTTAGAGTACATAGGCTCCCCATTAAAGGAATTGGTTTTCTACATTAATAACTCAGTTTTTAATTGAAGTATCGGAGAAGGCAATGGCAACCCACTCCAGTACTATTGCCTGGAAAATCCCATGGATGGAAGAGACTGGTAGGCTGCAGTCCATGGGGTCACAAAGAGTCAGACACAACTGAGCGACTTACTTTCACTTTTCAGTTTCATGCACTTTCATGCAACACACTCCAGTGTTCTTGCCTGGAGAATCCTAGGATGGGCGGAGCCACCTATGAGGTCGCACAGAGTCAGACACGACTGAGGCGACTTAGCAGCAGCAGTAGCAGCATAGTTAATTTTCCATGTGTTAGTTTCAAGTGTATAGCAAAGTGATTCATTTATACATACATACTTTCTCAGATTCTTTTCCATTATAGGTTATTATAAGATACTGAATATAGTTATCTGTGCTGTACGATAGGTTCTGGTTTACCTGTTTTATATATAGTAGTGTGTATATGTCAATCCCAAACTCCTAATTTATCTAACTCAGTTTTTTGTTTTTTGAATGTAAATATGATAGGGAATCAGTTCAGTTCAGTTCAGTCGCTCAGTCGTGTCTGACTCTTTGCGACCCCATGAATCACAGCACGCCAGGCCTCCCTGTCCATCACCAGCTTCCAGAGTTCACCCAGATTCACGTCCATTGAGTCAGTGATGCCATCCAGCCATCTCATCCTCTGTCATCCCCTTCTCCTCCTGCCCCCAATCCCTCCCAGCATCAGAGTCTTTTCCAATGAGTCAACTCTTCACATGAGGTGGCCAAAGTACTGGAGTTTCAGCTTTAGCATCATTCCCTCCAAAGAACACCCAGGACTGATCTCATTCAGAATGGACTGGTTGGGATCTCCTTGCAGTCCAAGGGACTCTCAAGAGTCTTCTCCAACACCACAGTTCAAACGCATCAATTCTTCGGCGCTCAGCTTTCTTCACAGTCCAACTCTCACATCCATACATGACCACTGGAAAAACCACAGCCTTGACTAGACTGACCTTTGTTGGCAAAGTAATGTCTCTGCTTTTGAATATGCTATCTAGGCTGGTCATAACTTTCCTTCCAAGGAGTAAGCGTCTTTCAATTTCATGGCTGCAGTCACCATCTGCAGTGATTTTGGAGCCCCCCAAAATGAACTCTGACACTGTTCCCACTGTTTCCCCATGTATTTGCCATGAAGTGATGGGACCAGATGCCATGATCTTTCTTTTCTGAATGTTGAGCTTTAAGCCAACTTTTTCACTCTCCACTTTCACTTTCATCAAGAGGCTTTTTAGTTCCTCTTCACTTTCTGCCGTAAGGGTGGTGTCATCTGCATATCTGAGGTTATTGATATTTCTCCCGCCAATCTTGATTGCAGCTTGTGCTTCTTCCAGCCCAGTGTTTCTCATGATGTACTCTGCATATAAGTTAAATAAGTGGGGTGACAATATACAGCCTTGTAAAAAGCAACAAATCCACTCCAGTACTCTTGCCTGGAAAATCCCATGGACAGAGGAGCCTGGAAGGCTGCAGTCCATGGGGTCGCTGAGGGTCGGACACAACTGAGCGACTTAACTTTCACTTTTCACTTTCATGCATTGGAGAAGGAAATGGCAACCCAGTCCATTGTTCTTGCCTGGAGAATCCCAGGGATGGGGGAGCCTGATGGGCTGCCGTCTATGGGATCGCACAGGGTTGGACACAACTGAAGCGAGTTAGCAGCAGCAGCAGCAGGAAAGTTAAACTCTGTATGCCAAAGCTTCCCAACTTTTTTCACAGCACACATGAAATATGGTAATATTTATACATTTATACAGCACCCACTAATAAATGACTAGCTGAGCAAAGCTGCTCAAGGATAAATGTGTCCACTGGCCATTCTGGGAGCTTACAGCAATAGTTCTCAAATTTTGCTTCAGAATCACTTGGAGAACTTGTTAAAACACAAATTGCGGAGCAGTACTCCCAGAATTTCTGATTACATGAATCTTGAGTTTGGCCCAAGAATTTGCAGTTCAAACAAGTTGCTTTGATGTCCCTCCTGCTGATCTGGGGACCATACTTTGATAATTACTAGTTTAGTGTGTTGGTATTTTGATGTGGTAGGTAGAATAATTGAATCCCTCACTCTGAGATATCCATGTCCTAATTGACCTAGTTATGGTATGGATGTGTCTGATTGTTTATAATTAGATTTAGGTATACATTTTTGGCAAGAATAGTACAATGATAGGATTGTCAAGAAGCTCCGTATCGGTTTTTACCTTTATGTACGCAGCTGAATTGGATCACAAAAGTTAAAGTAATATTTACTTGATCTTTCCATATAAAGGTATTCTGTTCCCTTTGTAAATAATAAATTATTTACTTTAATATTTTGTACCTATCCTGTTTACCAACAACCTTTTACTCAGTATTTTTGAAATTGAACTACAGCTGATTTATAATGTGCTTATTCCTTGAGTACAGCAAGGTGATTCAGTTATCTATCTGTTCTTATTCAGATTCTGTCCCATTATGGTGTATTATATGATACTGAATATAGTTCCCTTTGCTATACAGTAGAGCCTTGTTTATCTGTTTTACATAAAGTAGTGTGTATCTTTTAGTCCAAAGCTCCTAATTTATCCTTCCCACCTTTCCCCTTTGGTAACCATTAGTTTGTTTTCTATGTCTGTGAGTCTATTTCTATTTTGTAAATAAGTTCATATCTATCATTTTTTTTTAAGATTCCACACATAAGTGATATCATGGTTTTGTCTTTCTCTTCCTGACTTACTTATAATATATAGGTCCATCTCTGTTGCTGCAAATGGCAATGTTTCATTCTTTTTTATGGCTGAGTAATATTCCATTGTATATATGTACCACATCTTTATCCATTCATCTGTTGATGGACACTTAGGTTGCTTTCATGTCTTGGGTATTGTAAATATTGTTGCTGTGAACATTGGGGTACATATGTCTTTTTGAATTAGAGTTTATATACATGCCCAGGAGTAGAATTGCAGTCACTCAGTGATGTCTGACTCTTTGCGACCCCATGGTCTTCAGCATGCCAGACTTCCCTGTCCTTCACCATCTCTTGGAGCTTGCTCAAACTCATGTCCATTGAGTTGGTGATGTCATCCAACCATCTCGTCCTCTGTTGTCCCCTTTTCCTCCTGCCTTCAATCTTTCCCAACATCAGGGTCTTTTCCAATGAGCTGACTCTTTGCATCAGGTGTCCAGAGTATTGGAGCTTGAGCCTCAGCATCAGTCCCTCCAGTGAATATTCAGGATTGATTTCCTTTACTACTGACTGGTTTGATCTTGCAGTCTAATGGACTCTCAAGAGATTTCTCCCAACACTACATTTCAAAATCATTATTCCTCGGCATTCAGCCAACCATATGGTGACTCTATTTTTAGTTTTTTAAAAAACTTACATACTATTCTCCATAGTGACTGTACCAACTTACACTCCCACCAACAATGTAGAAGGGTCCCATTTTTCTATACTTTCTTCAGCATTTATTATTTGAAGACTTTGTAATGATGGCCATTCTTACTGGTGGAAGGTGATACGTCATTGTAGTTTTTTTATTTCTCTAATAATTAGTGATGTTGAACATACTTGCATGTTGGCCATCTTTATGTCTTCTTCGGAGAAATGTCTATTTAAGTCTTATGCCCATTTTCTGATTGGGTCATTTGTTTGTTTTTATATTGAGCTATATGAGCTCATTGTATATATTTTGGAAATTAATCCCTTGTAGGTAACATCATTTGCAAATATTTTCTCCCATTCTGTAGGTTGTCTTTTTTTATGGTTTTCTTTGCTGTGCAGTAACTTCAAGTTTAACTTGTTCATTTTTGCTTTTATTTCCATTATTCTAGGAGACAGATTAAAAAATTATTGCTGTGATTTATATCAGAGTATTCTGCCTATATTTTCTTCTAGGAATTTTATAGTATTTGATCTTACATTTAGATCTTTAATCCATTTTGAGTTTATTTTTGTGTATGTTGTTAAAAAACCATTGTAATTTCCTTCTTTTAAATGTAGTTGTCCAGTTATTTAAGAGACTGACTTTTCTCTATTGTATGTTATTGCCTCCTTTGTTGAAAATTAATTGACTGTAGGTTTGTGGGTTTATTTCTGGACTCTGTTGATCCATATGTCTGTTTTTGTCCTAGTTGCATGCTGTTTTAATTACTGTATCTTTGTCGTAGTGTCGGAAGTCTGGAGGTGTTGTGCCTCCAGCTTTGTTCTTTTTCCTCAGGATTGCTTTGGCAATTCTGGGTCTTTGTGGTTACATATAAATTTTAGGATTATTTGTTCTAGTTCTTTGAAAACGTTATGGGTAATTTGATAGGGATAACATTAAATCTATAGATTACTCTGAGTAGTATGGCCATTTTAGTAATACTAATTCTTCTAATCCAAGGATATCATCCAGTTATTTTAAACATCTATTAATGGCCTTTGCCTGAATTACATTGATGTTAATTTCATTATTCCTGCTGTATTTATTAGCTGCTATTTTTTTTTTATAAAGAACTTGCCTTATCCCCAATACATTTTTTTACTTTAAAAAAAAATGTACTGACTAGATTTCATTTTTATTCTACTATATTATTTATTACTGTTACTACTTTTTAAAATAATCTCGAACTTGGCTGGTAAGAGACCCCTCAAAGTGACTCCTATGCCTTTGGGGATTCAGTGACCTTTGGTCAAAAGACATAGCCAGCCTAAGAAAAATAGCCAAGGAAATAGCCAGGAAAATAGATAACCCTTCCTTTCTCTCTCTGACTTCCTGCTGGGGTTCAGTCAAAGCTTGACTGAAGTGCCTTAATGTAATTCATATAGGTCAGTTTTCCAAGTGGAGAGAGCAGTATGGAGAAAGGTAGAGAGCAAATCCAAAGTGACAAGCAAGATATCTGGCACATGTATGCACAGAAAGAGTTATGGACCCTTTGAAATCACTGTGTTAACCAGAGGTTTGAAACCCCTGTTATAATCCTTTTTGCTAGTAGAGCTATTGAACCCTCGCAGTGTGTGTGATTTATTTATATCTTACATGAATTTGGGCTTCCCTGGTGGCTCAGGTGGTATAGAGTCTGCCTGCAGTGCAGAGGACCCAGGTTTGATCCCTGGTCACAAGATCCCCCAGAGAAGGAAATGGCTACCCACTCCAGTATTCTTGGCTTGGGGATCCCTTGGACAGAGGAGCCTGGGGGGGCTACAGTCCATGGGGTTGCAAAGAGTTGGATGTGACTGAGCTACCAGCACTATATGAATGTTACTCTCTACTCTTGAGGTTTCTCTTAAATAAATTTGTGAGCTCTTAATCTCAGTTTCAATATTTCTCAACAGTGCTCCTCTTTTAAAATATAAGACCCAACTAGTCTTGATCCTCAGAGTCCTCTATAAACAGTTCTTTTTGTTTAAGAGACTAAGATCCAAAATAATTTCAGATACTTAAGCCTCCATTCTGTTGCTGGTATCTGTAAGGAAGAAATGGTGTCTGTTAACTTTTTTCTTCTGATCACTTATCTATTTTATTATTTTATGAGATAGTTTCTTCTCAAACATTGTATTTGAAATTGGGCATTTACTGAGTAATAATAAAAAAAAAAAGGCTTTATGGCCGCAATTACTTGTGAATGGAAGTTAACTACAGGACTTCTCAGAAGATCAGAACCATTGTATAGTTATAGCATCTTTGTATTTTTTTAGTATGTTTTTTAGCCAAAACCAAAATCTATTGCACAATTCAAATTATTTAAATTTTGGTAGGTTTCTATTAATTTCCTCTCTAAATTTCACCATATACCTGTATTATCAATGACTTCTTACTGAGTGCCTCATGTTTCCTTTTGTTTGATAATATATCCCCTCTGTAACATCAGATAAGCTCGTTTTTTGTTTTTGTTTTTTTTTTAATGTAATATGCATTTCACTACTTTTTAGGGTTTGTCTCATAGATCACACTTTCACAGCTAAGCCTTAGGACTTACCCCTTGTTGCTTCGTGGCTAAGTCGTGCACCTACTTTTTCCATAATATCATTGGAGCAAAGTAGTATTTACACAACCTAGTTAACTTTACAAACAATATTCTGTTATTGTTACTTCCTCTTAAATCTTTTTTTAATTAATTGAGCTTTAGTTGTGTTGGTGGTGGTGGTTTTGGTCGCTCAGTCGTGTCTAACTCTTGCGACTCCATGGACTGTAGCCTGCTGGCCTCCTCTGTCCATAGAATTTTCCAGACAAGAATATTGGAATGGGTTGCCATTTCCTTCTCTAGGGGATCTTCCTGACCCAGGAATAGAACCGAGGCCTCCTGCACCGCAGTCAGAGAACGAGCGAGCGCTGGACAGGGAGCGAGGGAGAAGATGGGAAAGTCCGGAGGTTCGGAGGGCGGGCAGTGGCGACCGGGCACCGGGTCCAGAGCAGTGGACGACCGACGGCCAGCCAGGCAGACCAGTGCAGGGCCAACTCCCCCCAGAGCCATGCACCGCTGTGCCGTGCAGTCTGCGAGATGCACCAGAGGCTACGCGCTTTGCGGTCACGAACCTGGGGCAGTAGTGGCCGGCCCCAGAAGGCGCCGTTGGGCGCGCGGGGAGGAAACTCGGCCCCCCCTAAGCCCTCAGACCCACTCTCGAAGCCCTCAGACCCACTCTCGAGTTATGTGGCTGGGAGGTCGGGCGGAAGAGAGACGCCAGAGACGAAGCCAAGGGGCGCGGGACGGGGTGGGCCATCCTGGTGACCGAGTGGGTGGTGGGCGGGGTGCCCAGCTGGGATGGAGGCGTGGAGGGGGCCGACGGGGCAGGGGCAGGGGCAGGGGCAGGCAAGGAGCCGCCTTCCTACCCAACCCCCTTTTCACGCCGCTCCCCACTGTCTTGTTTTCCTTTTCCCCGACAGTGGAAAGACACTGGAAAGACCGCCTGGGCGGGCCCCGT